>CABFOS010061826.1:0-14398 GCA_900660315.1 Diretmoides pauciradiatus | reverse complement strand
CCTTCTCTGGTAGTCCTCAAGTTATCGTCATATGGGATGCACGTAGGTGTATGTTTAAGTACATCTATGTACATTAAACATACACCTACGTGCATCCCATATGACGATAACTTGAGGACTACCAGAGAAGGGGTTTAGAAGGGAGGACTTTTTTTGTGTGGCAAATATACAGTACAGTCCTACACCATCCCACTAGTTGGTGCGGTGACAGATCTCCCATTTGAGCTACCAAGTTTGAAATCAGAATCTAGTGAGTCTTGAGCTTGCTAGGTTCGGTGATACACTAAAACTGAGAATAAATGACATACATGTGTCCAATACTGGCAATGGCAGAAAAGTAAACATCCTTATATAGAGAACAAACAAAATGCATATCCATTGCTGGCTATGACTGAAAACAATTGAACTGAAATACTGAGAATAGTAACTTTCCATAGTTTGATCAGATAAATAAAAACTAATCACAGGAAATGAAACCAGTTAAAGTGTAACTCGTGTCTGCAGGTCCAGCATGTCTAATAACGTTTTTGTGAGAAATTAGTCCATGTCATGCTAACGTCTGTTTTGATGAGTCTAAAGTTGTTTTCCTTTTCATTCTATTCCAGTCATTAAATTGGTATTTCATTCTAACAGCCATAAAAAAGGTCTTAGTTTAGCTTAATGAAACGTGCAGACACCTGTAACATAATGATCACAACTCATAATAGCATGCCAGTAATAAGGAAATGACGGTCTAAAGTGCTGTCGTTCAGCTTTGCCATAATAGCACAATATTCAACATGATGTGATGGTCCACCAACCTAAAACACTGCACACATTAGCTAGTATAATTGTTAAACACAATATACTTCACCATGTCAAAATGTCCTGGTGGCTAAAAACATGACCACTTGATACACATTAAAATAATCACTTAGTAGAAATAGGAAACTTTCTGCAGCAGTGAGATGTGATGTGACATCTCACTATATCTATCCAATTGTTCAATTTCACAGGTCTTCATAGCTGAACTTCATAGACCGAACCAGCAACATTCCCAAATCTCTGGATATATTCAAGTATAGTATACTGTATATTCTAGTAAACTGTATATTCTGCAGCCTGGAAGTGCCTGGCCAGAGGAATGAATAAAAGTCATAGTTCAGAATAGAACCTGCCAATTTGCAGAGGTTAGTTTGAAGGACAGAACAGCACTGTTGGCTTCCTAGGGGTCTTTTTGCCAGTATCAATGGCAAAACTTTATTTAATTTGAAATATTTTGTTATGCTGTGTTGCGTCTTGTGCGCTAATAATTCATATAGACCCTTCAAATCTGTTATATTCACCTTCACCTATCCGCCGGTGACTTATAAACAACATGGCTGTGTATTTGCCACTGCATTTCTTTAATGTGTTAGCTAACTGTGCAGAATAGTATTCAAAATGTAGAAATGTCAGTGTCTGCTGAGAGCTTCTCACTGACAATAATACATGAAAAACAACAAAAGGAATAAGCTGAAAGGTAGCATTATGTTGGTACTGTAACAGCGTTGCAGCGGGATTTCCCCACCATTTCCTCCTCTTTCTCTCTCTGGGATGAGTGTGAACACACAAACACCCCTTCATGGAGTATGAATTGGTTTGTCCCCATTGCATGGTAGTGGGCCTGGGGACTGCTATAGGTGCCCCCATGTCTCTGATGGGGGGAACTGGTCTACCTCTCCGACCTCGTTGCATGGGCGCTCTCCTAGTGTGAAAGCCAGCTTGTAGCGCAGACGCACCTTCTCCTGTGAAGACACAGACAAAGTTCTTTTAGTCGTCTATCACCACACACACACACACACACACCAGCTCAGTAATTGTTTGTGCTTTGTATGTTGCGATGTGAGTCTCCTACCTTGGCTGGATTGGCCAGCAGCATGATCTGGGTAATGGAGGCTGGGGGTAGGATGGGGTTAAAGGGCGCCAGCTCTGTTCCTGATGGAGGCTGCAGCTTCACCTTCATCGACTGGTGGAGGTCATAGGGAAGAGTTAACACTGTTTAGACATTATTTCTTGAATTTAAATTATAGGTTGAAATATGTTTATATGGGAGTGACAGGACATTTGGTGTGTAACTGTGTATTGTCTGTGTGTGACTCTAGCATGTCTCTACCTTGGGCACAGCAGCTTGCAGTACCACATTATGAACAGGCAGGGGCGCTGTATTGAGCATGGACACCACCATCACCAGTACATCAGGCCTGCCAGGGGGACAGTCGGATGCAAAGTTGAGCAGCACACGAACCCCGTCCTTGTCATACGCCGTAACAGGCAGCACTTTACCTGGGGACAGATGAGGCCCAGCCAATCAGGAACTGTGCCAGACGTGGACCGTCCAATGAGACTGAGTTAAACAGGACATTAACAGCAGTTCCTACATTGGATGCATCAGACACACTCCCTCCATTCATTCATCATCACCAACTATTTATCAATCCATGAACCCCATCTATCCCCTCCCTCTCTGCAGCCCTCACTCGGTCTGATGGCCTCCAGAGGAACGTGCACATTGCCCAGGGAGACCTCTGGTCCTCTGGCGGGGCTGCCCTGGGGAGGGTGGCAGGGGGACAGGGAACGGAACAGTGGACTGCCGGGGGCTGAGCCCAGGCTCTGGGCTTTGGCATGGGACATGGCAGGGGAGCCGAGCACAGCGCCCTGGAGGTATGAGGTTGAGGAAGGAACGCCCTGCCCAGGCATGGAGAGTGGCGCCGCCGCTGGCATCCCAAAGCTGCTGCCTGTAGTCATTTGGCTGGGCAAATCGAAAAGCATATATCAATATGTCAATTAGATTAGATAGAATGGCACAGAGTTTGGATATACAAGGTTCTGCTTGGTCAAAATATAACAGAATAAACGACAACGCACCTCTTGTGATTTCCAAAGCCCAGCATGGCCAGGTCTTGCAGGTCCTGGAGACTATGTGTGGCGGGGGGTGGTCCAGCTGGGGGTGGTCCAACCAGGGGCAACACTGGACCTGAACAAGCTACACTGCCAAACAAGTCCACAGTTGGTTCTGGGGCCTGGGAAGGAGAAGAGGTTTCAGATATTAACTTCCCCAATGTCTCAGAGGTTACTTCACTAAGATGGTCTTAGTAATAGAAGTAGTACCTGCAAGGAGCTCCACTGATTGGACAGCTCATTCAGCTTGGGTGTTGGTTGTCTCAGGGAAGGAACGGGGTCATTCAATCCTGAAATGAAGGCGGTACCAATATCGTCATGAACCGCATCATGAAAGAAAGCTACACAACCTCAATACTAAGCAACGGCGAGGATATACCCAGGGACAGAAGTTCATCATCGAGGAGGGAGAGTGTAGCGGAGGCCTTATCGCCGGCTGGATGGCTGGGGCTGCTGCTCTGACTGCCATAGGAGCCTCCCAGTCGCTTTGGAGGAGGAGGCAGGACGGGGATGGGGAAAGCCATGGGATTGGTCAAGGCAGGATCTGAGGACAGGATCTGGGTGGGAGGGGCGGCAGGTTGAGGAGGGCTCACAATGTCAATGCCGGCTAGATCAATCAGCGTCTCTGTTGTCTCTGCTGTCTCTGTTGTGTTTTTTGAGAGAGGGAAGGGAGAACGTGGGCACCGCATGAATAACACTGTGGAAAGATATCTGGAGCAGTAACAAATCTGGTTCATTTGTACGTAGAAGTGCTTCTATGTGCCACTGCTCTCACCGAGACCAGCTGAGGGTGGAGAGTCTTCACTATCACCATTGATCGGTTCGCCCTTAACAATCTTCTTATAAGAGTTGATGACCCTGGAGAGGTCGTCGCTGGCCTGCAGGATGTCACCTGAGGGGGGGCATAATGGTCAAGGGTTACAGATGAGACCCAGTGAAAGGTTTAAAATGTGAAGACAGGAAATCTCCAGACATGAAAGCGAACAACTCACCCAGACTTGTGTCATTATCCTCCGTGTCAGTGGCCATTTTGAAAGCAGTGCGCCTCAACTTGTCACACCGCTCGTAGAGCTCCTGAGAAGAAATGGAGAAAACATATGAAATTCAAGACTCCTCGTGTGTGTGTCAGTACAGATCATTATGTAACTGTGTGTTTGTGTACTTAAAGGTTTATATGCTGATTGCTATAGTAGGATGATAATTAGACCGTCAGCAGAACCAGATTCAGTAAACTGATTATTAAAGTTTCACTAAGGAACTTTAACATGTTGGCGGCCGCACATGAGAGGTAACAACAACAACATTACAACAGTTTTGGTCTTCAAACCCAGAAATCACGTAATGTGACGTCAGTAAACTGCACACAGCTCGCCTATGTTTACCAACCCAGCTGGTCTGTAATCACTTTACACCAAATGACACCAAAGGGACGGGACAGGCAAAGATCTAATAATGGTGAGTCCTGTTTTCTCTCAACAGATTCCTCGCTTGCTGCTGTTTAGGAGTCAGGTTGGTATTTCACATTTTGTTTTGTCACTTCCTGTGGGAGGACAAGTGTCCATACCCGACATCAGAATTTCATTTGGACAAATAGGGGGAATCTACAGGGTCTAAATTAGAGAGATGGGACATTCTTCTCTGTAGCAGCCCCACTTTGTGATTTAGGCTGATAAACAGGTGTATTTTTACATTAAATATCGCTAGCGCAGCTTTAAAGTAAGTTCCATTATTGGCTCAACCTCAGAATCACTAGAGGTGATGACAGTAGAGCGCTGGGAGCATGGTGCAGACGTGACTGCAACACTTTGGTCAGTCTGGAAGGTATCTTTAGTGATCCTGAGAACAATTCAAAAGTTTTTTTGTGCCACTTGCTATGCGACTACATATATGATCTTATTTACAATATTTACAGGGGTTTATTGTTATGCTGATGTACAATAGATACTATATTATGATCTGGTATTACTGTGCAGAGGCTAATTATTGTGATAACAGTGTTTTGCTGGGGGCCATTTGAGGTTGGGACAGTGCAAATGTTACCCCAATGTTTTTATGTCCTGTGAATGTATTGTTCCTTGTTTTTTTGTGAGGCCACTATCCCAACTTCTTCCTTGGAGAATCAAGAATCAATAAAGTTTATCTTAACATTTGTGTGTGTGTGTGTGTGTGTGTGTGTGTGTGTGTGTGTGTGTGTGTGTGTGTGTGTGTGTGTGTGTGTGTACAGAAGCCCACCTTGATGATTTCCTTGTCGGAGTCAGTGGAGCTGTCCTTGTCGTAGTGGGACAGCATCTCGGTCAGCAGCTTGACGTTGATGTTCACCTCCTCCAGAGTGTGTATACGCTTCGTCACCTTGTGTACCCGCGCATCATCCTGACAAAAACAACAACAAACATGGCGCAATATATAACACACAAAATAATGCATTCAACCATAATATAGAACTTTGATGGACACTCTTATCCAGAGAAACTTTAAAACAAGTCCAAAAGTGGAATAAGTTGAAACTCATACTTCACCATTCTAGCAAGCAGATCAAATAAAAAGGTTTGCAAGAAACAAAAGGACAAAACGGTAGAATGAGGTAAATAACAATCTTGTGTCATCTGTAATGTTCATGTACAACCATTTCTAGTTCATGGATGTGTGTCTTCAGAGTGATCAGCATAGCAGAAGCAGGCAACTTGTTATAGCAATGTGGGATACTCTACTGAGCCCTGTAGGGGAAGTCAGGTTCAGCTACACTCCTACAGCTGGTAGGGATTCAGCGTCTTGCTCAAGGACACTTCAGCAGGACGGATGTCCCCTAATCACTAACTCCAGCTACACCAGCCACTACACAAGCCCAAAGCTCTGGCATCTCTCACCTCTTTCACCATGTTTTTGATCAAGCGGTTTGCTTCCTGAAGGTCCTCTGGGTTTTTGCTCCGAAGCAGCTCGGCAAGCAGCTGAACACACACACACACCGCAAAACAAACAGAAAACACACACACGGACCCGGACACACCTCAGTTTGCTTCTGTGTTACTAGAAATGCTTCTTTCGCTAATAACAGTCACTCATAACGTAACTAATCTGTGTCACCCGGAGCGAATGCAGTCGCTACCCTTTGATTATATCTTCATTATAAGACATTAGTGGTTTAGAGAGAACAAAAGTTTCCTGCTCTTATTTAGTGGCTCGAGTTACAACACATTTCATGCGCCTTGGTCAGACCACAAGTTTGCAACCGATTCTTGTTTTCCTGTTCCTCACCTTGCCCATGTCCTCATTTTCAAACACAGGGTTTTTGGGGCGTGTAGGAGGGGAGGGAATCAGAGTCTTGTCCAGCGGCAACTCGGGATCACTCGCCACGAGGCCTGGTGAAGAAATGGATGACTGGTCTGATATAATTCATTTAAAGGCAGTCGTAGAAATCTTTCCCCGTGCATTGTACAGAACACCCTTTTTAAGTGAAGCACAAAGTTAATTGATGAATTGAAAAGAAAGAGAAGCTGCTGCAGCCCTTCTGTATCTCAACCCACCCTGTCTTCTCAGAGTCTGGTAGGCTTCACTGATCTTGGCCTCACCGGGAAAGGCCACCGTCCAACTGTACAGCATCTCGATGATCTTTGTCTTCACCTTCTCCGGGACACTGTCACCCAAGTACTGGAAACCAGAGATGATGAAGTAGTACAAGTACAAGTAGTACATGTAGTACAAGAGTATGGAGACATCGCTACAGTGTCAGCTCACCTTTGGGGACACGACTTTGATTAGTTCATTCAAAAATCGGTATTTTCCTATTTCATTATGAAACCTTCTCCCGCAGTTCTTCATACATGCCTCCAGTACCTGCATGGGGAAAACCAGACATTCAAGGTTAAGCTCAAATGTGGACGGTCACTTCAGTGATGAGTGCTTGTCGACACACTGCTTACCGTTAGAGCCTGAATCGCCTCCCATTCTTGTGGTGAATGGATTTTGTGGACGAGCAATTTCACCGCTATCTGGGGACTGCAGGAAACGTCAGATAACAAAGTTGTTCTCAGCCACCTACTGTACATTTTGCAAAACATGCTTGGTTTGCTCATATTTCATAAACCTACCCCTCCAATTCCTTGTTGATCTGGTCACAGAAGCCTATAATGTACTCCCAGTCTTCCTGTCTGTTTGTCGGATGGGTGGCTTTATCTGATGGAGAAAGAAAACTCTTAAACTAACTAATTCTGTGCAGAACCGATGTGTCTGAAAAGCAATGTCAAAATGCATTGCCCAGCTGAATACACAATACAACCTATTATTAACTTGGCTCCCTATGTGTCTTGTGATCAACATGACAAAGGCAGTGATTGTTATCGTTTCCTTTAATTATGTAGTGTTCATTGTCCTGGCAATGCAACCCGCTCATCACCCAGAGAAATCTGGAAACTGCATGTTTTCTCCAGCAGCAGCAGCAGCAACAGGTACTGGGCTCAGTAACCAAATCAGCTTCTCTCGAAATCCCAGCTGGTTCTGAGCTGTCACACCCATAGCTATCAGCCTATGCGTGTAACTTGAAACCCCCTTTCAACTGAATGTGATCCAGACAGTGTTTAAAGCTCTCCACCCAGCCCTGCTAACAATGATGACACTGGACTGGCAACCAAGTCCCTAGCTCTGAAATCCCTCGAAGGTAGTGGCCCTGGAGGATGATCAACAGAGTGACAGCTCATATAGAGACGAATGTCCCCATTCCGTCATTTGAGGAAATGCATCTCGCTAATTACTTGTATTAATTCATTGATAAAAAATGGGAATAATCACTCACTGAGCCAAGATTCAAGCGACTCCCCTTCCTGGTACGCCATAGCACTGAAAACATCGCGTGACGTCACCGGTGTGCGCGCGAGAGTCAACGATTATTGCTCGGATATTTTTGGGATTTTTTTTTACAGAAATAACATACAGCAATTAAAATGTGAAGGGTTGTATTAGTCGTTGGTATTACAATTAAATAATACTGAATAAAACACTTTTTTTTCCAGAATCCAATATTTTTTTCTTTTCCTGCAGGCATCTGATGGACGTACTAACCGGGGTCCTTCGTGACGCCCACATTTTCAAGATGGCTGCTTCCATCTCAGGTTTACTAAAACCTTGGACACCAAGGTAAGTGTTTTAAAACATTTACATTTACCTACTAGTATCATCTATCTTGTAGTGTTACCGTGTTATGGCTTCATGTTGCCCTGAAATATAAAAAGGAAACGCCATGGAGTTAATCAGGTCTGTATGTTAGCAGATGAAAGCCCATCTGACAGTTCACGTTACCGCGATAGTTGCAGGCTTCAGCAGCACTAAAAACATCTTCAGCAGCACTAAAACATCTTCAGCAGCACTAAAAACATCTTCAGCTGTATCCGCAGTAAAAATCAGTAAGATGAACTGGGGCAGGGACGCGTCGTCATCTAGTCAGGGGCCCAAAACAGTGTTTCTCAACTGGTTTGGCCTTGGGATCCACATTTTCCCATGGTCATTAAGTTGCGACCCGCTTTTATATAGTTCAAACCAAGAAAATGTATTCGTCATAACTTTTTTTAACGTAAAATAAACAAATACATTCATCCCTGCATTCAGAGCACATTACTCTAGCAATAACAAACTGATCCTGATTAATAAACTGATGAGTATGAACATCACAACTGGTGCTGCTGATCCTGATGAATATGAATAAAATGAACATAACTGCATAACTGTCTACACACGTAATATGATCATCTCTGGGACTAAACAGACTTTTCACTTAACAGGTATTTGGGGAAGTTAATGAGATAGTTGGGGATATGCTTTACTCCTGATAAGTCTCAAAGTCTGGGGTACTACTTTTGCATGACCACTCACTCCGCAACCCATTTACAACGAGTCCATGATCCACTTTTGAGTCGCGACCCACCAGTTGAGAAACACTGGCCCAAAATATCTCGTCTCTAACACACACACACACGACTCTCTGCTCTAACCCGTGTATCCTTCCATTCCAGATTGGCCCTGGTCAGATGGAGCAGGTACAACCCGTATTACCTAGAGCCAGAGATCAGAAAGGAGGCTTTCAACATACCAGAGACAGAACTGACTGCTGAGGAGAAGGAGGAGCGTAAGCTGAAAGCAGTCAGACCCATAAAGGCAGCCACCAATGGGGAGACCAGTTCTGTTTTCAACGACCCGCTCCTGAGGTAAAAACATCCCAGGCCATTGCAACGGGATCTCACTCAAGCTGTGAATCTGAGAGTGCATGTCTGATCACGGTTCTGTTTCCTTTGCAGTAAATTCATCAACATGATGATGAAAGATGGAAACAAGATTCTGGCCAAAGACATCATGACACAGGTAAGAAAACAGATTTTGAATAACAGTTTAGTCCCAAAATGTAACATACTTGCTGTGTAATTAATGCCATGCTAATAACTCTAATTTCTGTCTCCGTCTCCCAGACATTGGAGCACATAAAGAGGAAACAGGTGGAGAAGTACCACAAGGCTCCAGAGGGGGAGAAGGACGAGATAGAGTGTAATCCATACACCATCTTTCACCAGGCTCTAGAGAACTGTCAGCCTGTCATTGGGCTGGCCAGCATACAGAAAGGAGGAAAGTCCTACCAGGTCAGTGAGACAGACCCATCCTCTTATGGAGTCTGATCGATTAGGGTCCAGGTTTAAGTTAGAGATAAAACTGCCATTGTGGATGAAGCTGTGAACAATGTGAAAACTAAAACTAGCTGGTTTTGTACCCAAGTTAGTCCGGTACTGTGGTTTGATCTACAGAAACGATTCATCTTGGACCAACAAAGCACAACCACATAGAAACAATTACAAATAATCATGTTCGGTTTTGTCTTCGACTCTACCTAGGTGCCCATCCCCCTTACCGACAGCCGGCGTCGGTTCTTGGCTATGAAATGGATGATCACAGAGTGCAGGGACAATAAGCACAGACGCACACACATGTACGAAAAACTTTCCCAGGAATTCCTGGCGGCCTTCGTCAAAGAGGGAAACGTTATTAAAAAGAAGTACGAGATGCACAAGACGGCTGAAGCCAATAGAGCCTACGCCCACTACCGCTGGTGGTAGTCCTCTTCTAATCTTGGAGTTTAAACACAAAAGGAAACCCACATTTTTCCCACTGAAACTGTTGTCACTTCAAACGTTTCTTCTCCAGATTGTCAGTGGATTCTTCTGTGTTGGAAGAAAATGTATCAGCCATAAACTATACATGTTGTGTCCCAAAGCCCCATTGTAAATAGTGAACACCACAATAGTCCTGTTACCTGTAAAGTAGGTGAACTGAACATGATTAACTTTAAATGTCACTTTGTATTGAGTTGAGGGAACAGCAGTGCTTATTGTTAACTGACATTACGTTACAATAAACCTATGAAACTGAATTATGCAAAAATCATTGTTCAAACTCTTCAACTTTATTAGAACAAATTTTTGCATCCAATGCATAACCCATAGAAAAAATGGAATTGAGTAATGTAAAAATGCTGTAACATTGTAAAGAATCAAATGAACATATATAAATATATTAGTCAGTACAATACTCTGTCATGACAAACGGAATACCGTTGTTTATCTCCAGTATAGAGAAATATACAAAATACACTAGACTCATTTGTTAAATCTTTGTGAAGCAAAACCAAGTCAGTCAGTCACCAAGCAAATGTAACTACTTGTGAACAGTTTGGTGTACGCCATTAAACAAACATTGCTTTCGTGTCTATTTGACTACTTAGTCTGAACATGGCAGCAAATACATGGGTTACACATAAATCTTAAAGAAATAGGACTAACTTATTTTAAGAGCCTAAATGTCCTAAACACTGAGCAAAGCCGAGGTTTCCCACAGTTCAATGTTTTTAGAAGCTCTTGAGAGGTTTGTTTTTCCAATTTAAAATAAAATTTCCTCCTTATTCACGTCTCATTCCCACGTCGATTCATCAACTGGAAGAATTTGATTAATCTGTGCTCGTTTTGTCCGGCAACTATCCAAGCAAATCCTGGAACTGAATTAAAGATTTAACTGAGGTACATACACTCTGGGAAGCCCGGCCCATGTCAAGTCCTGTTCTGTGTGCAGAACCTATTGCTACATTTACTCTTGTCAAATCCGGCCATGTATATGATCAAAGAAATGTTACACTTTTCATTTACAAAAAACCCACATGCCTCTTGGTTCTGCCATTTATCCTACGCTTGTGTCTGTTTGATTCCAAGGCACAACTTTGGTTTGAAGACATTGAAGTGTTCTAAATGACTAATGTAATCTCTGAGATTAGCTACACGGTATTGCTGGTGGAACTTGAACAATTAAGAAATTCCAATCAACTAGAGCACTAGAAATGAAAACGTCTGGGCCTTTTCTCTTGGCAATCAACCCACGAGCAAAGGGGGGGAAAGAGTGATTGATAAAGCAAAATACCCATTTCTATAGCACCTTGATTACAAAAATATCTATTTGGATTTTTTCAAAGTTCACTTGTATTGGGTGAATGATGTCATATTGGCACTACTCGTATTACAAAAGAAACGTGAACCCCGATGTATTGCGATTTACAAATCAACATCTGGCTTCATCTCAGTGTAACTAGTGTATGATTGAGATTACATTTGAACAAACAAGACGTAGAAATCTACATACATGGAAACCAGTTTGAATTTGATCTCTAACCACTTCTGGTCCTTTTTCTGTAAATACGAAGTCGTGAGTTTGAAAATTGGGCACATCCATCGTATTCTGTAACAAAATAATCCCTGATTTAAGCAGGAATGTTGAAACCTACCACACAAAAGTAGGAAAAGATCATTAATGTAGGAATCCTACTAGGATAAACTAGGTAGCAAATTCCTCTGAACTGTCAAAGCAACTCAAACCTTTTGTAAACTAGAAATTCTCTAAAAAATATATACTAAAATAAAACATTAACTCTTTTCAGTGAATAAACAGGTTGGTCAAAACACTAAATAAGTAAAGCAGAGGCCAAGTCAGCTTGTGCCTGATTGGAATGTCTTCAAACTGCTTTGGATTCATTTAAAAATAATAATAATTTAGAGTATACAACTCGGAAATATTTTCTCAAAACTGGAATGCCAACAAGATAAAGAAAATACTATTTGACCATAAAAAGAACTGCAATTTCTTGAGCTGTAATCAAACCTATAACACCAACTCATTTTAAACAGTGTACGTAAATGTGGATAAACCTCGTTAACTCAACCTTTTGTTTTACCGATTACTTACCATTGCACATTCCACACCCATGACTCCACGCCACAGTGGTAATATTTTAAAATGTAGGGAACAATCCAAAAATAACAGTCCACTGCCGTCTTCACTTGGCCATCCAAAACCATTACTTGTTCCTGAAGTACCACTGATTGACCGGAAACTATCCAGCACCAAATGACCCTTTCCTAATCGATGGTGATGAAATGCGATGAGGAAAGGTGGCGTATCCAAGGTGCTAAGGAGGCTAAAGCGCTCAACACAGCCGCTCAGCATCCTTGTCCTTGGAACCATGCTAGTCAGCAAGTTCACTGTAGTAGTATTTGTGGGCTGTGCTACTGAGCATCCAGCCTCCGGCCTTGAACTCCAGGATCTCCAGCAGCAGCAGACGGGCCATGGAGCTGAGGCCTTCCTGCAGCAGGAAGCCGTCCCGCAGCAAGAAGAAGAGCTCGTCCATTCTCTTGCTGTTCACCTTCTCCAGCTGGTCCCCGATGCGATGTAGCTGCAGCACCAGGCAGTCCAGCTGGGGAGGAATGGGGGGAGGGTTGAGGGGATTTTAGGGAGTTATTTGGAGATCAAGAGGACCAGGTAAAAAAAAAAGACTGGGGTTGTACTGATTTTTTTTTCATTTTAGACTTTTAGCTGACACTCTTATCCAGTCTGACTTACACATTGAAACAACACTAGACTAAAGGAGGTTTTTGAAGGTCGATACCAATACTTTGGGATTGAAGCTGCCGGCAGCTAATATCTTGTGCAGATACTTTAAATTTGACCGTTCTGTGAGAAAACACTTTCAAGTATTCGGTGTACTCCAGAATTTTATTCTTGGCAGGTTGGCCTCTGGAAAAGCTTTTCTAGTCTTTCCATAGAAAGTCAGGATGATGATACAATAAATATGTAATCAAACAGACTACATCATATACATCATACCAGAGATGCCAGACACTGACTGGCTAATATTGGATTTTTAATAAAAAAGCAATATCATATATACCAATATATCAGTAGAATATAATAGTGCACTGTCTGTGTCCCTAGAATGGTCATGTATGAGAGTGATAGAGGTAAATAAGTAGGAGAAGCAGATTTAACATTTTGGCAAACAAAATGAACAGAACAAACAGCAATAACCATCCTCAACCTCACCTCTTCCTCATTCATCAGAGCATCTGGCTGGGCCAACCTCATCAGACAGTCATACACAGGATGCACCAGGGCCACCATGGGCATGTTGTTCACCTAAATGTCAACAAATACATTGAGTTGAATGAATGAATGAGCTTACAGCAATTGACCACATCAAAGCCAAGAGCACTGGCACTTTCACCAAGTAGGCTGCATTGGTGCTAGACTACAACACCCCTTTGACACCTGGGAAACACAAGGATTGTGAGCATGAAAGGGTTGACCTGATATGAAAGTGCTGCACAATATACAACTGTGGTGTTTACAAAGGTGATGAATTGCAGCAGTGACATCTCATTTGAAGAAGGTCCTGATTTGTTTTCTAAGTTGGATGTTTGTAGATTTGAGTATCTGTTTACTGAGAAAGTGTTCCAGTTGGCTCAGTTTGTGTTAAATGCCTACCAACAGCGTAGGAGTGTACTTTATGTTTGATCTGTTACCGTCTGAGATGTGTGAAGATATTTTAGATTCTGTTCTTTCCTTTCTTTTTTACCTTTTACTGCTCCTGTATGTTATGTATGTTATGATTGTGGTGTCTTGTAAGCCCATGCGGGCTGGGCACTCTTGGTGCATGACACTTGGATAAATAAAAAAACTTCAAAACTTCAAACAAACTTTGACAAAAGACGGACGTGTGACATGTGACACGATTGCTGTGTACAAGGATTAATTGCCTTCTAAAGTGGATGGACCCAGATCAGCATACTGTAATATTCCTGGATGGGGTGTGTGGGAACGGCACAGTCGAAGAGCTCACCCTGTTATGGGTTCAACTCCCATTTGTGTAATAGAATATATCTTTAAGAAAATGTGGGGGGAAAATAGTAGTAAAAAATAGTACATATGTTATTCCCCATAGGTTCTGGCTCTTACTTTGAGGTAGTCAAAGACATTGCAGATGAAGGTGACGTAGGACACCCACTCCTGCAGTGAGCGCTGCCGTGTCTCCTCACGGTCCTTGAACTCCTGTTGCAGCCGGTTCAACAGGCTCCTCCTGAACATGTTTGTGTTGCTCTGCTTGGCTTCAGCCTGTAGGAGGTGACCAAGG
>CABFOS010061818.1:4267-17541 GCA_900660315.1 Diretmoides pauciradiatus | reverse complement strand
CATGACTTGATATTACCTCTGGTGTTCCGGGGGGGAAACATCCACGCTGGTGGTGGGAATTAGAATGACGCGTGTTTCGATGCCAACATAAAGCAGCATGAACACGGTGTTCCCCGGCGTCAAGCTACTGATTCATTCACTACATACGGCCAAAGTCCGGGCTGAGCGCTGATAGAGAACCGGGAGAGGAGTGGGCAGGCTGAGCTGATAGAGAACCGGGAGGGAGTGGGCAGGCTGAGCGCTGATAGAGAACCGGGAGAGGAGTGGGCAGGCTGAGCGCTGATAGAGAACCGGGAGAGAAGTGGGCAGGCTGAGAGCTGATAGAGAACCGGGAGAGGAGTGGGCAGGCTGAGCGCTGATAGAGAACCGGGAGAGGAGTGGGCAGGCTGAGCGCTGATAGAGAACCGGGAGGAGTGGGCAGGTCCCTGTGCGCACGGTGGCGGAGGGCGGAGTGCGGCGCCGTGGAGACAACCCAGAGTACACACCTCCGGTCCGACGCGGGACGGGACGGGAAAAACCACGTTAGAGTCGAGTTTATTATGACAACAACACATCCGAAGGGGAAAAGGAATGACCTCCGGAACAATACCACCTGTATTCACCTTTTTTAAACAAGTGAAAACTATGAGACCCGAGAAGTCGGACCGCGTCAGCAGCGTCAGCACCGCAGCATGGTACGGGCTTCCGAGTCACGGCGCACACTGCTGGGAACGGAGACGCGGATAAGCGCCGGTTGACTTTGTACTTTTTCTGTTGTGATCTGTCCTTTCCAGCCGTCGTTGATGAAGAGCGAGTGCGGGACGATGGCTACGCCGACGCACCCAGAGACCAGGAGGTTTACGCGGGGTCTGGGGAAGCCGGGCACGGCGGCCGAGCTGAGGCAAAGCGTGTCTGAGGTTGTCAGGACGTCCGTTCTGGTGGTAAGTACACATCCCAACCCCCCCTCCCCCCGCACGCTTTCTGCTTTCTGCACTGTCTGAGAGCCGGAGCCGCCCGGGATGGGGATTGTTTTACGCATTTTTTTGGTCCATAAAGTTAACAAGCCACGAGGTTGCTGACTTTAAATCAGCTGGTGCGTGAAACTCAATGTAGTACATGAGGGCTTTCAGGATGAGATAGCAAAGAGGGCTCTTTTGGTAATATTATGGAGTGAGTGTGTATTCTAGGAGTAGCTACTTAAAATAGATGTACATATGCTCAATGCCCATTGTGAGTGACCATTGACAAAATGCCATAAAGTACCTGTGGAACTGCACTGTATCTACTGGCAGGTCCAACTGTTACAACATTCATGTGTTTTTATGTGATACGTGTCTTTTCCTGAGGAGCTGTTAGGAATCTGTGCCTGATCAGTTTTCAAAGAGATGCTACCTCCTTAAGGGAAAGTATTTTGGCTTCAATTTCATGGTTGATCTACCTGCCAGTATCAAATGACTCCTCTCTTACTGATGAATTTGGACAACCAGGTTGGAGCATTTGGGCAGCGAGGATCCGCGGTACCCCTCAGTATCCATTTCCTAAGGCCTCAGGGGAGAAAGGAGTTGACCCTCTCGTGTGTCCAAGTGTGTTTGGAGTTCGGTGTTCGGTCTGATTGTTCCAACTTTCCTGAAGGAGTTGCTAGGTAACTGAAACAGACACCGTCCAGGCTCTCTGTCAGGGAAATGGAATCCTGAGTCAGGATCCCAGACATCCAACCACACCTTCATATTATTTATTCATTCTCTCTCTGGTGGGCTGCCAGAGCAGCTTGAGGGAGGAGAGCAGGAATGGATAGACGTATGTGCCTTGGGAAATCAACATGTTTATGACCGAGCAACTCGTAGTAATGCTGCATAGGACTTCTTCTGTGGTAATATCGTTCGAGGCTAAACATACAGTCAGCCACCCGAGCTGTGGAAGTGGAAGTATAGATGTGTTGTTGTGTTCAAGTGGTGCGAGAGTGGTGCAAGAATGTGACTGCTGTCCACACAGCCTGGAATTAATTCCTCCATGAAACATGTTAATAACCCAGGAGGAATAGAGGGATCTGTTTCAGGGACATAAAGAGGAGATTGTGGCTGATCCACCCCCCCCTCCTATTTCGAATGATTGTGTTTCAGTCTGCATTGAAACACAAATGCATTGTATGCCTGTACTATCCTGAAAGATCGCAAACTAAACACCCAGAAACACATTGTTACTAGAAAAAGTTCCCTTTTTGTATCACATGGCATCAAAGACTACAGTGACACAACCAATGGCCACACAGGGATTTATAAACTGTGCACTGGACTCGAGTCAAGTGCGCTGTTCTGCACTTTCCCACTTGTGCTTTTTGGTTATGGCACACACTGCCCAGAGACCCTTTGTTTATTGTTGGAGTGGCGAGCAGAGGGACAGAGCCCACAGCTGAGACGTCCCTCTGTTTCCCCACGCTTCAGCCGTGCTGTGAATACTCTTAGCTCCATAATGGCTGTCATCAGCTTTGAATCTGTTGTGCTGCGGTCTATGATGCACTTTGAAACAACACAGGAGCACCGCCGTGCCACCTTGCGTAAATGGTTATTGAGTTAGTACAGAAATGCCAAACGTCTGAGCCCTTTAAAGAATATTCTTGCAGATGTAAAATAGTATGCAAATTAACTGGCTGATGGGCATAACAAATCAAAGTTAGACAAGTTAAGTTAATGTATAAAGTGTATAAAGCAGCTGGGGGGCAGTTGTGTTGTGTAATTGTAATCAATAGTCCACGCTGCCTTTCAACTAATGGTAATATACTTAGATCCTCCTCCGTGTTCCTGCTGTGTGCCTGACCCAAGGGAACCGGAGACCAGATGGGTGTCATTATGTAGGAGTGATGTCATTAGCGGCCCGTGGCCAGTGCGTACACTCACACAGCCGACTTTCACTGTGCAACCTGTTCTCACGTCTGCTCTGGAGAAAGGAAACATACAGACGTTGATGCGCTTCTTTGACTTTGCCCCTTGTGTTTGAGTAGGCGATGGATAATCCAGTTGCCCCCTAACCTGTCTGGCAGGCGCAGTGGCAAAGTAAAGCAAAGTTCCTGTCTCAATCAAACGGAGCTACTGAAACATAAACAAGCAAGGGTCATTCATCCGCTCTTGATGCATGTAATCATCTCATTTCCCCTCTCTCTCCTCATGTTCTCTGCCGCCGCCTCCTCCTATCTGCCAGCATCATGTAACAGGCTTCATCCCACTGTGTTTACTCGAGCCAGACACTTTAAATGATGAACCCTTGCTTACAATACATATTGAGCTTAAAGGAGCTGCAGGGGAACTTGACTAATAGTCTGGAGGTGCACTGTTCAAAGTTTCATAAAAATGGTCATACAGTTTTAATTGACGAGATACTTCAGCAACAGTCAAACCAAGAGGGTTTCACTAAATCAATCAATCAATCAATCAATCAATCAAAACCTCGGGTGGGAGGTTACAGACTCAGGCCGTCCCACTGACAGAGGCCACATTGTCTTCCAGGTATGATGTCACCTGTGTGTGTCAGGGACGTCTTTTCCCTTATCTACACTGGAAAGAATTCTTCCTCCTTTGATAGCTCTTTGAGACTAAGACATGTTCCGTCTTGCAGTATTGCAGCATGTGTTAGTCATTCATTCCACTTCTTAATTGGTGCATATACACCAGTTATGTTTAAACACGGGTATGTACCTTGTAGGCATGTGAGTCTAACAGCATATGTTTGATTTTCATGAATTACCTCTCTAGTCTAATCTAGTAGGAGAATGCAGCCATTCTCCCGTCTTGTGCATGAGAGTGTGTGAGGAGCAGAGTGGGGATCGCTGGTGGCTGTCACATATGCTGGCAGGCCAAACTAGTCCCAAGATTACAAGGCTGTCAGTGTTGTGTGAGGCCTAAGCAGCTTGGCCTCCCTCTGGACCCCTCTGTCTGTCTCCCTCTCTCTCTCTTTCTATCTAATATAAGGCCTACTACTCTCCGTCTGCAGACTGAAAAGCTGCAGAAGTTTCCTGTGTGCATGCATTGGTAAATGGTACTCCACAAGTACAGTATGAGCCCAGGGGGGTAGAGATGGGAGATGAGCTCTCTGCCTGGGTCAATAATGCATGAGGTTGCTCTAGTAACTCATTCAGCCACTATGAGACTCTCTCTTCTATACCAAAAACATAGCTACTACTTGATAAGGTACTCGACAGGGACTACCAATCTCTACCAACACTTCAGTCCCATTATAGGAATTCAAATGCCCCTCGATTTATATACATACGTGATCGAAGATGTTTAAAGAAGCTGCTGTGAAAATTAGATTTTGTTTGATTAGATTAAGGTTTTCCACCCTCTAACTTCATCCCCTCACTAAATGAATTACTTAAAATCCTTCCACTCAGGCCAGTTTGCAGCATTTGAACTGCCTCCTCTCAGCAGGTTTACCTCCCTTTGAATTAGAGGAGCTGGCGTTGTTGGCCAATCAGGGTCCAGTATTCAGTTTCACTAATTAAATTCAACTTTTAACTAAATTACATGTATTTACCAAAGGTCACGAAGAACATTGTTCTCCTGATCCGTAGTATATTTGAAAACAATATCATGAAAACTCAATAATATGGGAGCTACAGGCAGCTCCATAGCTTCTGATGGTCCGAGACGCAATGCAATGCTACAGTCACAATATTACAGCAACAATCAACATCTTTCATGGAGTTGTTGCACCTGTCCTATATAAATATACCCAGAGTTATGTTACTGGAGAAACACTTATTCCAGTAGACGAAATAAAAACATGTACGCACCAATATTAACATCCAACTTCAGGCTAGACAACTAGTCTACCTTGTAATACTGTTTCCAGGAGACCTTTTCATTTGTCATTTGGCTATGACGGATGATGCATGTAGCCTGTGAAATGCATTACTCCTGCATTGTGAGGCCGCTTTGTTCATCAGAAACAGCATCAATCATTATTCCAGTTTTCATAATGACTGCGACCTCCTTCTGCTCCTCCTAGAAGGGACTCGTCATTGTTGGTCTGAGTTTGAGAGCCCGAGTGTGTTCAGTTGCAGATTACAACGCTTATTACTTGGGATCTAAATAGGACAAGCGAAGGTAAGGGGAACGCGAGCTCAGATGCATCTCCATTTGGCAGAATCCAACTGAAATGCGGTATAGCAATCATGTGCAATTTTCCCCCGGACATTTTTTTTGTTCTCTAAATGTGTTAAAGACAACTTAACCGGAGTGGAAACAGTTGAACCCCACATGACACAGATATGAGCAATGATGCATGGCTTGTGGCTGCACGGAGAGCGAGAAACCACACCCACAAAGCGCGCTCTAAAATATGTCTGCTTGGATTTGGGCATGGCTCCTGGCAGATTTGCCACTCAAGGCTGTTATGGTCAGAGAGAGCTGCCTGAGAATTCTTCAGTTAAGTGCATGAGGGCTGAGATAATCTAGATCATTAAGTCAAAGTGTGAGAGGATTTCCTCCAGCCAGGCCCGGACTAACCTTGTGTTTTTTCCACATCTCTAAATACTGTGGCGGTGAAGCCAACTCAAATGATCTCACGGCCAGGCAGACAGATTTTGTTCCAATGCAAAGGAAAAGTGATTAAACATCATGGACATGTATCGCCTTTAGCTCTAAATCTCCCTGGGACAGCTCAGCAGTTAACATATATACTTTGCAAATCCAGCCGCCTCACTGTGTCAGGGAAAGAACGTCTTTTAACCACCTGTCAAACTAAAAAAGGGTCAAATATACATTTGGAACCGAGGAGGAATCCCGAGATATGGTTTGTGGTCCTATCAAACTTACAGGTTTCCTGTTGATAGGGGGAATAACTCAATGTGGGACATGGTTAACTGCTATTCCTGCCTCTTCTCCCTACAAATCAGTGTGCTCTCCAATCTGCAATGCGCAGAGCCTGAGGCACAATACTCCATTGATTTTTACTTCACTGGCTACACCCAGGATATCTTTGTATACTGATTTGACGGTTGTTACATAATTGTATCTCATTAGATTGGCATTTCCATTTACCCAGATGCAGGGGTGTAGATTGACATCAGTGTTTTTTGTGTGTGTTTTGTCCATGTGATTTCATCCAGAATAAAAGAAAGCTGATTGCGCCATGGGCTCAGTCTCCAAACTCTTTCCAACCTGCCTGCACAGGAAGTGCCCATGACTTCCTCTCTCCCATCTTCTCGTGGGAGAGCAGAGGCCTGTCTGTTACTAGATAGAGCTGGTTTCCTGCACTAGCTGCATTGTGGCTGGACCGGGGTTGCATGCAGGCAGTGCCCAGAGTGGGGCTGACGGAGAAACCGCCCACTCCGTCTGAGTGTTCTGCTTGATAGAGCGGAGCTGTTTTGGAACACAGGGGAGGTTACCATAACAGAGAGCCTGGCCACTGGGTGTTTTCCTGTTAGCGAGTACGGGACGCTGCTCTGGGACCAGTCTCACACTCACCACCTCCGAACGCATTCACTCTCCTACAGCGTTTCACTGGCTTCTTATGGTATTTGAGTAGTTTCACAATGCAGTAATGATGACGTTGCTCCCCTATAGTTGGGAACAGAATCTCTGCTTTTTAACACGGGCGGAGCATTCGTGAGTGAGGTTTGTTGTGATGTTGGAATGCTCCCTCCGCTCTGACAGTTTGTTTAGCTCTGGCGCTCTCTCATCCATCCAGATGGAGACTGGTGCAGAAGAGCGGAGTCACTGGGTGGTCGCATGTCTCCTACGTTAGCAGTCTCAGTGTTCCCTCCATGTGTATGTCGGACTGCCTCTCTCATCTCACTGCTGCACTGCCCAAGCATCACATCACACACATCGTCATCAACATCTCCTTTTTTACAACCTAGCAGTCAAGTCCATCCTCCGCCATTACGGTTGCTATTTTGAGTCATCTGGGCCCACACCTAAGTGCAGCATGGAAGGAACTTTGCTTCTCTCTGATTATTATGTGGTTAATCCAGTTTGCATTCCTCTGTCATCTTTATGTGGCATCCAATCAGGGACTCGGGTTAAATGAAGGCAATGGAGATATTGCATCTATTTGTCAGATGATTGTGGAATGCTTATCCCTATGCTGTATAATATGCAGCGTGAGCGTCTCGTATTTTGCAGCAGGCTGTAGCAGACTCGTAACCTCAACTCTCAACTCTCATTCTCTCATTCTGCCCTTTGCGTGTGACTCCATTATTTTGAGAACACCCGTTTTAATTCCAGACACTGTTAATGCTTAATGACATCATGAGCCCTCAGCCATGTTTTTTACAACCTCCTCTATTTCTAAGTGGAGCGAGTGCAGGCCTACATGGCAGAGTCTCCATTAACCCCAAGTTGCTTCCAACGGCCACATCAATGGCTTTAGGTCCTCCCGTGGCCCAGCCCCCGCGTGAATGAGAGGAATAGCGCGTGTAACAGGAAGTGTACTGTAGGTGGCCGTTGCTGTTCCCCGCTGCCATTGATTCATAGGTTTTGTGAGAGGCCAGCCAGAGTATTAGCCAAGAGGTGACATTGGTCAAGCCTCAAAGCTCCACGGGCAAAATCGTCGCCCTGCACACGTGCAATGCCCTGCAGATTAAGCTCATCGGATTATACGTTGAAAGGCATTATGCTCCTGACTGGAGACCGAACAACACACCCACGCTAGCCCATGGAAAAGGGTCTAGAAAGAGCAGACTAATCACGAGCACATTTCATTTTAAGAACTTGTGTTTTTTTGTGAGGTGTACTTATTCACTCAGCCCCCTTGAATCGCCTATAAAAGTCATGTTCCCCACTCATCCGTCACTGCAAATGACCATTAACTTGTAATTGTGGGAACAGGGCTCTTACCATGAAAGATGAAATTGGAGGGTAAGCTAAAGACAAGCGTTCTTCATCATTATCATAATTTTTTCCACCCAATGGATTGCATTTTCTACTTTCTCAAATCACTGCCAATTATTGTACAGTATCTCTCTCTCTCTGCTGACTGAGATTCAGCTTTCAAATGGGCTGGCACGGGATTCGTTCACACTCCGGACAGCACTGTGGTCCATGTTGCAGTTGCATGCAGGTTGATACCTTCTATACAGTTGGGTATCAGTTGGGCTAATTCTAAGAAAAAACTTCCTTCATGTTCTTTACAAGCAAAACCATCCAGCTAACCTCTTGGGAATGTCACAGCACATGTATTTGTGTGTATTTGGAAGCGTACGAGTGTTTACTAAAGTTGCCCTTTTAAACTCATTTCTATTTGTTTTGTGTCACTCACTCTAGAAGGATTCTGTGTGACCATTCCTAGTGTCAAGCAACCTGGCCATTCGCAGAGGGGGGTTAATCCGCTTTGAACACTGTGTCATATCGTTCCCTTTTTGCCTTTGGCTGGCCTCTCTGACATTGCCTTGCTGCGGGCACTGACCTCCCATTCAGACCCAGACTCAGCTTGCACCAGGATCAGCCCCTCTCGCATGTGGTGGAACACAG
The DNA here is from genome assembly GCA_900660315.1 of Diretmoides pauciradiatus. NCBI lineage: Eukaryota > Metazoa > Chordata > Actinopteri > Trachichthyiformes > Diretmidae > Diretmoides > Diretmoides pauciradiatus. The sequence goes on along the minus strand of CABFOS010061818.1, from coordinate 9,094 downwards.
AGAGGGGGATTAGAGTACAATTAGCCTGTACAATGACTGGTTCCCTGGATTTAGATGAGTGAATTTAGATTATCAGGAGTTGCTTTTTGACCCGTTTTATCAAAAGTTCAAGGCATTTGAGGCAGATTAGTGGCAAATATTAGATGCTTTTTGTTGGGAGTGGAAAGGGTCTGCTAGAGTATTTATTTGTTCTTTGATGATGATGGAGGGCTGCTGTTTGGGGAACTACTTAACATTCCAGCGCTGTGCTGCCGTCTGACTGCTATCAAACTTCAGAGATGAAAGTGAACGTTACTATTGACGTTATCGCTCATCCGGGATTTCCCAGGAAAGGTTCAGTGCCTTATCATGCCTGGAGCTGTAACTTATGTAAATTCACCCAAGGTATCTAAGGAGGGGATAGTTCCACCTTGATCTTACTTGATAGGCTTCTGATGCTCTAGATAGTTTAAGTCCCTTCATGGGAAGTTAACCCTTGCCTGTGATATTTCTCTCTCTCCCGCAGTGCATGCTGTCAACTTTATTAAACAGGTTTAAAATCTCAGCAGTCCTCAGCGCGGGTTCATATGGCTTGGTGCACCGTGCAGTGAGTGTGGGTGTGTTTGTGTGTGTGTGTGTTGTGTGTGTAAGGGACCTGCCACAGCCAGAAGGGATCAACTCTAATGACTTTTCACCAAGCGGGCTGCATAGCTGGCATTCCTTAGTCTGACACTGTAGGCCTGGGCGGGGAGTTGGGACAGGAGGGGGAGGAGACCCAACCCACAGGGGGCTGTTATAGGACTGGGTGGGGTTGGAAAGGGGTTCGCATCCAGGTTGCCTGGTGTGTTGATGTAGGTGTAGACTTGGCCCTGGGGAAAGGGAAATTGACGGTAGCTCCAGTTGAGATGGAAAACAATACATTAAATGGGCTGTGAGATGTATTCTGTATTCTGCACAAAAATACAAAGGTTAGAGGGGAGGGAATGTTAATGAGGTAGTTGCCCATTCAAGAGAAAATGCACATGAAACGCTGAGCTGTTTTTGACACAAGCCCATTGTGCACTCTCCCTCCCACAATAAACAAACACGTTCATTATAAATTCTCAAAGTCACACAGTTATTTATCATAATTCTTACATCTGCTCTTATATTAGCTGACATTCAGAAAAACAAGAGGGAGGACAACTAATACAATAGCTTGACGACACAAACAAAAGTCTTACGCAGTAGGAAATCATATGACCCTGGTGGTCATTGTTTGGTTTCTCTGTCAGTCCCCTGCATAGTGTAGTGCTACCGCTCTCCTTGAGACTTTGCTTTTGTTTGCTTCCCGTTTATTTTTCAGGGACTTAGCATTAGGAAGCAGGATTGCACTGAGTGCGCACTTTGCTGTGGTAACATCCCTGGCTGGGATGGATAAATAAAGTTAGCTCTGCGGTGTTTATGGATGAGAAGCAATGTGGCTGCATGCCTGAAGGTCTGCTCCTAATCACACTTGTTTGTGATGGAGGCCTGTGAAGCGATCTTGGATTCTGGACGTTGCTCTGTCTACATCCTGACCACGTGTTGTCAGAGCGAGGCGAGCGTCACGAGCACGCAGCATCACACCACTGTTCTTAACCATGCATACCCCTCTCCAGATAAAGGGCTCAGTCTCCCTGACTTTACTTAATCTCTTATTAGTGTCTCCACTCAGCCTTACAGGGCCAAAACCATCCCCCACTCACGGAGCTGGAAGACTTGGGTGTTTCTCAATATGATAAAACTACCTCACCCAGTTTTCTGTTATCCAACCTAATCAAAACCTTCCTTAGAAAATCAAACATGAAACATGAAATTCCTTCACATTAGTTCCAAAACACGGTTGAGTCTCGATCTTTTCTGTCAGTTTTTGTCAAACCTGTAATGAGTCCCATCCAAAATATAATAGATTCTAATGTGGAGCAATTTGGACTCCTAAGGACCTTTTCGACTCGGGCATTTTCAAGTGGCTCACTTTAGACTTGCAAAAATATCCAATCCACTTTAGTTGCCATAGCAACTACACCGCTTATTATGGTATTAATCTGATCCCTGAAGCGGGTCTGAACCTCTCACACTGTCAACAATAGCGAGGTTCAGCTGAAAATAATGAGATTTTTTTTTGTCAGGCGAGTGTTGCTCTGAGCCACAGTGCTCTGCTGTACTGTAGGTGTGACTGTGTGAGGAATGGAGGGGGCTGTGGACCCGGCTGTGCAGAATGTGAAAAGTGGACTATTCAGGACGCAGGCAGAGACTGTGAGACAAAAGTATGCAGTTCAATATTGACTGTCCCAGCCGAGCCATTCTAAAACAGGGATGTATCCCCTAACATGTGTTTCCTCTGTCAGGAAGGGTAGGGGCCTCCGAGAAGGGGGTGGAGGGGCATCGCTTGGTAAAGTCTCTGTACTACAATGCAGATGACGCGGGCGGTACCGACATTGTAGCCAAAGCAGGAGGATTTCAGTGCACTACTCCTGGACCGTGTAAACCATTGCAGAGCCAACCCCAAGCTCATCCATGCAGCAGTCAGAAAGAAGCACGTAGCCAATGAATCACTGATTACCACCGAGTTAATCACAAGGTTTATTTTTAGTATTATTTGTAATGACTAAACCTCTGCTGTCAGGCTGATCTTAGGTGAATGTGTGATGTAAGTTAATTGTACCAATCATATGCAATTATGTTGTCTTTGCCCATACAGGACTTTGAGCTGTGTGTGCATGCCTTTTTCATATTTTAAGGCAGGGTTTCAGTGTTTTTCAGTTGTCATGCCTGTGGTTTGAATGACAGCCAATTCTGAGATAGTTTGGATAAGCAACTCTGCCAGATCCAGACAAACAAGTGTGTTGCCCGCTGTGGCACGGCAGCTACCTTCAACACATCCTCTGCCAGCATCCATCCAAGAGCCTTCGTTGCCTTCCCAGGGAGCTCTGCGGCATTACGGTTAAAGCCACAGCCACTTTAGTGGTGCAGGTGCACGGACATGGGTTCATCTCCTCCTCCATCCTCTGTTTCCCTTGATTGTCAGCAGCGCTCAGTGAACCAGGCTCAAGAGGATTTCCACTGATTACCAACAAAGAGCCAAGCAAGATTAGCTGATCCTCAAACGATCCCAAACTCCTGCTTCCCCCAGCAGCCCCCGCCCCATCGGCCTCCTGCACGGCGCCTTCAAGTCTCTGTCATAACAGACAATCTGCCAGTTGCCCTTTGCACTGCAGTTATTTATCACTGCCATCACTCAGTTAAGTTTGATAGAAAATGAATGAGCATGCATTTCCTTTACCTTTGTAATTTGTTTTTGATTTACATTGTGCTTATCTCATCTGCATCATCATGTCTGTCTGTCTTTGGTTCCACTTTCACATGGCATTAAATCCGGTCCCCTGCCGGTTTGCAGTTTGGTGGCTGTGAAGATTAGCCTCCCCTCCCGCTTGGATCCCTTTCTTCCTTTTCCTGACTCCTTCTACATGTTACACACTCTCTGCAGCACAAACAGCTCATATCATGCTCCCTTGTGGTGACTCCACAAGCACTGATGACATAAGTAGGGGAGCTGCTTTAATCTGCTCAAAGTAAATGGATTTCATTGTAAGTTTTTATGAGAGATTCGTGGTACATACCATCTGTTGGACAACAAGAAGTTAATCCCTTAATGAGACAAATTCTACTGTTTGTTTGTTTTCAAGGCTATTTTAGGAAAGTATCTCCAAATGGAGAGCAATAAACAGGGCAAAACATTAACTGCTGACTTCCTGGGTTGTTGTTTAAAAAGATGCCATACTATACAATAATCTAGCGGTTAATGATTTAGAGGCAGACTGAACTCGCCAAGGGCAGACGGAAAATATATTTGAATGTGGAAATGCGGTGGTTAAAACAATGCTGGACCTACTATTATAACTAACAGAGTGTGTCTGCTTCGCCTTGCGGGGCCTCAGGGTGGGCCAGCATGGGCTTGTTGCAGGATCTCACAGTGCTCGGTCTTCTGGCTGCATGTTAGGACCTGACCCGGGCACACCTGGGCATTTGGCGCTGACCCATCAGGGGTTATTCGGGTCAAATGATTGTTGCTGCAGTACGCGATAATAACATGTTGTTACCTGGGGGACATTTTTCACCCTGTGCAAAAACGTGATGCCTGGATATGTTGGTTTCCCACCCTACGTTGAATGAACTAGTAAAACTAGTTTTGAATATTTTATCATTGTAGCCATCAAAAACATCACTGACACGGCTGAAAAAGCGTCAAGATGGCTGTGGATCAAGAGGGGAGATCCGTGGACCACACGCGCTACTTAGACACAAGCCGGGACTTGATCACCCCGGCTGGGTCACCTGGGCGAGGGTGTATGATGTTGCGAGACCCGAAACACCCAGTGACCCCAGGATACATCACTGATGATGTGTCTAAGTTGCACTTAAAGTGTTTACTATAACTATATATATATATAAATATATATATATTAGGGTTGTCACTTTTTATTCGAGATTCGAACATTCGTTCGAGCGTGGGGGAAAAATAACATTCGAACTCTGTAATGACCGTTCAAATTCAAAATGTACAAAAAAAGTCTGTCTATATCGCGCAACGCCCTCAGTAAACTCGGGGCGATGGGGAGGGGCCATTCATGCTTCAGCACAGTTCGGAAGAACGGCCCCAGTATGAGTGGGCCCTAAGCTCGTAAATGGAGCAGAATAGCGAGCAAAGCGTCCTGGTCGGACAATCACCACACTAAAGCATCTGAGAAGAAGTGTGTGGAAGTATTTTGGGTTTTACACGGTAGATGGCAAAGTAAAACCCAAAATACTTCCACACACTTCTTCTCA
>CABFOS010061787.1:7382-18174 GCA_900660315.1 Diretmoides pauciradiatus | reverse complement strand
CGGAAGGGGGTGGGGGGCCAGCACATCATTTCAGTCTGGTCCAATCTCTGCCAACAACAAAATCTGGCTAATATCAAAACAGATGCAGGCCAACAGCCAAACCAGAGCTATAGCGAAACTGGACTTAAAACAAAGTTCTCAGTTTGCTCAGAAAGAAGTGTGTACACAATATGCTAACAGATGTGGAAATGCTATATTGTGCTTAAATGTCACAAGACTGGGAGATGGGGATGGTGCTGTTGTTGAGCACACACACAGGTAGCAGGCAGCAGAGCCAGGATTGCCAAACATAAGTGACAGTGAGGAACACAGAGAACAGACCCAGTGACAAGATACACAAAACTAGAAAAACAAGTTCACAATAACAGCTACAGACTAAAACACCCTGTGTGTGTCTACATTTAAATGTGTGTGTGCGTCACAGCTGACTCAGTGTGAGTGTTTGTAATTCAGCCTTCACAACGCAAACTCTCCATTCCCTTGCCTCTCCGGCTCTCCCTCTCTTTCTCTCTCCCCCTCTCCCTCTCTCACACAGTGTCTCCTAGCAACCAGACACTTAAGGCCTAAAAATAAATCCCCAGAAATGAACAGAACAAAAAATAAAGCATAAACGACAATTAATCCTTTCATACCTAGAACACAGACTCAAATAGAACAGGTATTAGAAAGGGAAGAGGAGGGTGGGAGTGAGGGAGTGAGAGATGGAGAGACACAGAGAGAAAGAAGGGGGAGGTTGAATCTGCCAGCAACAGGTAGTCGTGAGGAGACAGAGTTCTGTGCTGTATGACAAAAGAAGGTGTGTGTGTGTGTGTTCATGCACACGCACAGCCCACTAGCCTTAGCAGGGGAGGAGACAGAACTTTTCCACCCTCTAAAGCAGGGGCTGTTCAAGGCAAACAAGGCTCCAGTATAAACCAGACCTGCAGCCCTGCAGCAAGTCTGCTAGGTCAGTGCTGACAACAATACACGACTCTGCAAGTCTCCTCTCTCTTTGACAGAGAGTACTTTTTTAAGATTATTTGTTTGCCGTTTTATTTAATAGTCAGCAGTACAGAGGAGGGATGACATGCGGCATAGGTCAAACCCAGGACGTTGCGGTTATGTGGTATGCACCTTAGACCACGGAGCCACCAGGATGCCTCAACAGAGAGCACTTGTAAATGATTACCATCCTCTACCTACAATGTTATGAAAAAACAATGAGAGAATTGAGTCATTCACACAGACACGCACATACAGAGAGGCCTGCCGACACATTCCATGGTGGATTAACATTCTAGAGACATGGCGACACGTGAGAGAGAAAAGCAGTGGAGGTAGACAACGAACAACGAGCCCTTGCGGTTTCACAGCTTGCACACTGTTACTGCTACTGGATTCATTCTACATCCACCATTTTTAGCTGCCTTACCTAGACTAGCTGAAGTTTTCCTTAGCTACATCACCTAGCTACCATTCACAGGGATCCTACAAATTTTTGCTAATCAAATACATGACTTTTCCAAGACTATTCCATGACATACAGTACAGCACAATTTCCATGACCAGTATTTGTATATTCTTATTATGAACATCTGATCTGAATGTCCCAGGTCTTATTTGTGGCTATAGCCATCACTTACAACCGATACTATCAGGAAGATTCTGATTTGGGTTTTTATTCCTGAAAGGTAAGTGGATCAACAAGCAGCTTGTCCGCATGACATTAAACATTTCACTGGTTGGAAAAAAAGATTATCAACAAATTTCAGTGACATTTCCAAAACTATATGCACGTGTTTTCGAGGCCTGGAAAACACAGCTACCGACACTACACTACCCAGCTACCTGGAGATACCTTTAGCTACATTACCTGGCTACCTCAATACTCTCCAAACACTCAAAGGTGAAGCCTGTGGACATATGTGTATGTTTGCGTGTGTCTTGTTATGAACTGCATGCTGTTGTTCAGACTGGAGGTGAGAGTGGAATAGGTAACTGGCCCAGGGGAATTGTGTTTTTCACACTGATCTGGTGCTGGTAACTGCACTGACAATGGCTTGCATTCACATGGTATTCCTAAAGAAAAAAAGTAAGATGCACACACACACACACACACACACACACACAGTTAACTAATCTACAGTGTCAATAGTTTGAAAACTGTGCAGGTAAAACACTACATTGACGGCAATTGTACAAGCAACAAGCGCCCATCCCACACACACATCCAAACTCCCTGGTAGAGTATGTGATCATCAGGGGAGCGCTAATGTGAGTTAAGAGGAAAGCACAGGGCATTCTAAACAGACCCTAGGGTGCTGAGTGAACATGGGACAGAGGTAGCTTGCCAACCAGCACTGTTGTCCCTAACACCTTCTTGCTGCTTGGGGGAAAGACAGCACTGACAGAGCTGTGAACAACCTCTAGCTTCCAGTGCTAATAGATGGGTAATTACACTGATTAAGGATAGAGGTTTTCACAGCAGCATTGCATGATGATGATGGTGATAGAAATAGGCCTAGGCTCATAGGCCTACTTCATTGTTTTCTACAGATAAACATGGGTTTACTATGGGTTTACGGGACAGAGTGTCTCTGTTGTGACCAATATTGGGTCAAATGAACCTCAAAAGACGTCTCAAATATATTTTGGGGAAATGGCTTCTACAGATGACTGAACCATTGAAATTTTATATGAAGTTAGTTACACTACCATATTCTTTCCAAGTCCCTGCGAGTCCCTGCAATAAAAGGTAGTTGGTTAATTGCCTGGGTGTGGGAAAAAGTATTACTATTATGAAAAAGTATGAAAATCATTCCTGGGGGAAGTGATTCAAGCGTCATCTTAACATCCCTTCCCTGGGTATAGCCTAGATGTGGATTTGATGTGTGGTGAATTTGATGTGAGTCAGCCTACTGTCTCCTGATGATTTTGTGATGTGACTATTATTTAGGCCTGTTGAGATGGCCATGTGAAAATCCATATCCATTCTTGTACGGCTGAATGATCCTGCTGCTGCTATCCATCTCCTCCTCCTCATCCATTTACAAAGTGGGTAGGCTCTCAATACACACATATTTAGTTTCAACTTTGTTTGGGCCCCCAGCGGCTCCAGTGCGTCAGCAACGTGCGTGGAATCGCACCAAAAATACACACTACTTCACCAAGTCCCATTAACCTATACCATCCCATATCCCCCACTTCTGGTCTATTTCTCCATCAATACCCCTTTCCCTCCCTCCCTCTGTCTGTCCAACCCAGCGCACTTTCCTGCCATTCTTCTATCGCAGCTAATTTTAGATGAAGGAAAAATCTCTGTCCACATCTGCTAGTCATTCCCGTTAAATAGATATGTGTGTGTGTGTGTGTGTGTGTGTGTTGGTGTGGGTCGAGGGTAGAGAGAGAGCTGGGAAAAGGTTAAAGGGAGGAGAAGAAAGGAAAGGAATGAGTCCTGAAGAGAAGGAAACAATAGGAAATATAGAAAACAGACTAGAGAGATAGAGTCCATGTCCCAACCAGAACAAAAGATCCATCATGGGAAATATAGAATGATTGAGAGTGTTTCCTCTACATTTACTTGGCAGCGGTGCACCACAAAAGCAACAAAACTACCATAACAACTAGAGAGAATGTGAACTTAACTAGCTAAGCTATAATTTAGCTCAATTTGCCTCAAAAAGCACAAACAAGTGTATGGGGCCACTGTTTGGAAAAGGGGCTTTCTATCATCACAAAGTATTCAAATGTGAATAGTTTTAGTGCTGCAACTGTAGAGGCAAAACATGGATGAACGCTGAACCAAAACCAAAGCTACTCTCAACAGGCAGGGTTAGAAAACAGGTACATATTCAAGTCAAACGTATTCATGCTTTTAACAAACAAACTAGTACACTTTAACACCAGACTATTGACCCAGGAGTTCAGATCCAGTTCAAACTCGGTGCTTAACCTATATGTCATTGACCCACATCGCATTTGCCCACCTATCTGGCACGAGTGTGACATAAAAGGCACACTGCACAAGTGGTGTTTATAATGCTGAGTCACCGCAGTGGCAACAACAGATGGTGATTTATCTAACTATAAAGCAAGGAATCTCTGTATGTCTGTACGTCTGTATGTCCTTCACATATCTCGATAAAGCAAGGAATCTCTGTTATGTCTGTATGTCCTTTGCATATCTCGAGAACCGTTCATCCGATCGACTTTACACTTGGCAGGTGTATTGCTCATGACCCAAGGAAGTGTAGTGTTGAGTGTGAAGTTGTTTGGATAATCGGTTTTTGAGAAATCGGTGTGTTTGGGGGGCGATGTGTCGGAGCGGCAACCATATAGGGAAGAAGTTGACATCACACCGTGTTGGATTGTGAAGAGTGTAGTGTCGAGTGTGCAGTCGATCGAATGAGCGGTTCTCGAGAACGCTGCAAGTAGCAATACCGGAGGCCACGCAATCGGCCCGCTCCGAATGGGCACATGCTCCGAACGGGCACTGCACTAGTTAAATAAAAATCACCTTGACAAGTTAGCAGGACATTGTCTGGAGCATCATGTCTGCCATGTTGAACATAGAATGTAAACATGCATGCTTTTGATGATAATATAATACATACAATACAGACATGAATGAATGACAATTACATGGGACATTCCTGTGTATGGGGCGTCATGTGAAATCCCTTTTACATGGGGGTCAAAGGGGTATAACACAGGGAACACGAGTGGCGTCATAGCAGCGTCAAACCTTTGTCTACTATAAACAACTGTCACCAACACTGACTTGTATTGCGTTGCCTGGTGTCCCGGGACATGGCGCTCCTTTACCTGCACTGGGCAAAGCAAATGTCCATCTAAACAAAACATACAACCTGGCAGACACACACACACACACACACACACAAGGAATCCTGGCAATCGCCACAGTGCGTCACAGAGGGCTGTGAGGGGGACACAGAGGGCAGAGCGCAGTGTGTTTATGTGTGTGTTTATCCCATCGTAAACAGGGACTAGGGACACATGCCGTGTCGCCGCCTGTCACCACTTTCTCTACTCCCCCCACTGTTCTCGCCCTTCCCTGTCATTTCCTCATTTTGTCCTGTTTTCCATCAAACCCTATTGTCGTGCTGTTGCCCTATTCTTTCTCCTATCAACCTACTTGTCTCCTCCTCCTCCTCCTCCACTCCTTCACCAACCCCCTCCCTTCAGTCAGCTTGTTAAGTGTGTCTCCTAAAGCTGATTAAGTAGAGTTGATCAGCCTTACATAACACTCACCTCACACGGACATCACCGCCAACCAGCATATTGTCTATGTGCCTGTGTGTGAGTGTGTGTGTGTATGAGAGAGAGAGACAGAGAGCGAGAGCGAGAGAGACAGAGAGAGAAAGGATAAGATAAAGTGTGCTTCAATGAACGTTGGTCTGTGTGCGTGTCCAACAGTAATGTGTACATGTGTTCTTGGACTGAAGCCAAGTAGGCGCGTGGTCTCCGCTCCGTGGTCTCCGTGATGTGCAGATTAGGCCACAATGGCCGAATGCGTACATCATCATGGTCACCCCTGTGTGTGTGTGTGTCTCACAGCAGGCAGCATAGATGATAACTTTTTATTCCCCAGTTAGTAGGGTGGTGCCAGGGGACACCATGCTCCTACAACAGTGTCCTGGCCCACAACACAGTAGGCCAACACACACACACACACACACACACACACACACACATTTAGATACGGCCATGAAAGACTGAGCGCATAAATGACGAAAACTATTTTTATAACCACAAACACTCAAATGGTGCCTGTAAACAGGGCCCTGCTCTAGATCCCATTAATTGGTGGAGTGATTGAGTTAACGAGGCAGTGCGTCCATGTCGGTTAGAAAGGTCAGCTCGCCCCGCTCCTCTCCTCTCTTCCCCGGCTTTTCTCTCTCACTCTGCCTGGCGGGAGAGATTAGAATCCTCAGCTGGAGCAAATAAAGCTGGATGTTATGCAAGAGCCGGGCAGAGCAAAAGAGAGAGAGAGAGAGAGAGAGAGAGAGAGAGAGAGAGAGAGAGAGACTGATGATGTAACCTCACAGAGAAAGAGAGGAACATGGAGAAACAGAGAGAACAAGAAGAGAGGGAGGACTAGAGAGGTGTGCGGCAGGAAGCCCTGAAGCAGCCGATGCAGGATGACCAGGCTCCAAGGCGGCCTACTGTATGTACTCTACTGGGCTATACAATACCACCCACCTAGACAATGGTAGCCAGTCTGCTCTACTGCGCACTGAGCTCAGCAGTACACACACAGCTGCCCTGCACTGGTACAGACCAGTCTTTTTCCCTCTATTACATCCCTGTCCCAACCCCGCACAAAACTACATTGGACAATCTCTATACCTCACTGTTATACCTGGTTTCATTATGGGATACCTGGGTGACATCCTGATCCATCCTTACATTTGCGTGATGTATTGTACTTTTTTTCTTTGATTTTCCTTTCACTAATTGGTATTTCATTTCATTAGTCATGTGACATGTCATGTGACATGTGCATGTGTTTTTGAAGTGTTGATTGTCATGTGACCTCTTTAGGAGTATATATCACATGTGTGTCTCTGTTTGTTTCATGTCTGATGAAGGGCTTGGTTGCCCGAAACATCACTATTTTGGTGGTAATAAATGTTCATGGGAGCATATTTCTAGTGTGCGGACTCTTTCTTCATCATTGACGTCCTGATCCAGCCTTCCACCTGGTTCTGACTGGTCATCCAAATGAAACAACTGCGAATTTTCTTTGATGACTTCTACTTTGTTTCTGTCCTCTAGTTGTCAACTTTACATGATTCAGACACATAAAGAGGGAGACAGATGTAGGTTAGATTGCTGCTGCCAAACGTACACTGTGCTTTGTTTGGAAATTGCACTTACCCAAGTTATAATCATCAAAATCTGAAGAAAACATGATCATTTTAAGACTTCACTCATAGGTAATAAAATTCTATGTCTAATGTCACCGCTCCCAATATGATTATTAGATGTTGATGAAGTACTTCTATCTAAATTATAGATGTAGGGTCTTTACACCAGTCACAGTTGGCACCTGTGATGACAAAATTAATTATTCAGGCTTTCAATGAAAAACAATCACCCACCTCCATTAAGACAGACTTGGCCTAACATTAAACACTCTATCTACCTCTAAGACCAAAGAGGCCAGGAGAACGAAGAAAGAAATGAGGAAGGAAATGAATAAATAGAAAAAGGAAGGAAGCTCACAGAGATAAAAAGAGGACAGGCAGAGAGAGAGAGAGAGAGACAGAGAGAGAGATGAACTTTCTCCCCTCAGTCAGTGTACTGCTTGGATGATGTTATGTAAGAGCTGAGTGTACACACACCAATTACCTCCGCTCTGTGGAACACATAACATGAGGCGGTACCTCACTCTGTGTAAGTGTGTGTGTGTGTGTGTGTGTGTGTGTGTGTGTGTGTGTGTGTGTGTGTGTGAACATACAGTGGTGATGCTGGTCAGTTACCTTTTAACACATATATACATACACAAACTATTGTCCTTATCACTGATTCACGCCTCAGATTGGGTGTAACGTAGCAGGGGATTCCCCCTTCAGAAGAAATTTAACTACTTCCACCTCCACAAAAACACGCCTGACCATACACACAATGCCAGTAGATGTGATACTGATCTTACACACATTTTTATATTCACAACATCGGCATCAGTGAGTCACACACACATGCGTGCACAGAGCCCACATCCCCACACACACCCCTGCATTTTCCCTCTAACAACTAACCTAAGGGAAAATGTGTACCTTTGTGCAGCAACTGGCTAATACTTAGGCCAGGCAAAAATAACCCTTCAAAAACAACACCCACATGCATAGTGAAGATGCTGGGGGATACCTGGGGGAAAGCTGGAGAGACTACTGTGTGTGTGTGTGTGTGTGTGTGTGTGTGTGTGTGTGTGTGTGTGTGTGTGTGATGTGGGGCAGAGAAAGCGTGTTTCAGAGACTACAAAGACACTAGTGTATGTATGTGTGGCCAAAGAACAACAACAAATGAAAATATTATGGTTCAGGCAGTCCCATTTCATTTTCTTCACTCTTTCTTTTGCCTGCAGTGAGGATGTAACATTTTGATTGACATCTCTTGGCTTGCTGAAGGTGCTGCACTGTTTCCTAGGTAACACGTATACAAAGTTATTTACCACATAAGAATGTCGGAAGCTAAAAAAAGAAAAACGATCTTGGTATGTTACAGCAAATGTGGTCAGGAAATCATTTTTGTTATTGCTGTTGAGCACTGTCACTGATGCAATGCGTCCTCAAACTATTCAACTCACTCCCAAACATATTCGCTTTTTCAGAGATGCATTATAACCTGACCTTGGATTTCTGTTTAACAGGGTATTTAAAGGGTAAGCTTAAAGGGTAACCATATTTTCCCACTGCCTTGTGACTACCGGACTGATGGGAACAAGAGTTTTTGAAATTGGTCCAGTATTGTGCGAGCCCTTAGCCGCTAATTCCGGCCGCAATGTAACCCTTCGGGGCAAGTTCTAACCTAAATGTATGTCCTCTAAAAGCATTTTTTGCCACTGACAGGCTCTGATTGTTGTTATAAGTGTCTGACAGGATCGCGACAGAGAAATAAAACACTTTTCTTTACCTTTCGCTTGATCCGGTCTGTTGTTAGCATCCATGTGTAGACCTCTTGTTGCAGCTAGACCTTTGTTAGATAGACACGCAGAAGCTTGTGGCTAGTTTGTGCTACACATGGATGCTAACACAATAACAACACTTATAACAACAATCGGAGCTTGTCAGTGGCAAAAACAAAAACGCTTTTGTTGCATCCGGAATTAGCGGCTAAGCGCTCGCTCAATACTGGACCAATTTCAAAAACTCTTGTTCCCATCAGTCACGTAGACACAAGGCAGTGGGAGAATATGGTCCAGGTTGAAAAATACCGAAGTTACCCTTTAAGTACCTTTCCATTTCTCTCAGTAGTCTCTTACAAAGCCCTACGGCCAAGCACGAATTTCCTCTGTCCATTTTCTCGCCCTCCATCTTATGTTTTTAGTTGTGCTTACATAGGTCCTTGCTCACTGCCTCCTCCCCATGCTTCCTAAATCCTTCTACTGCTCTTGATCCATTCTTCCCGACTTTCCCTCCCTCCCTCCGACTGGTCAGGGGATCCAGCTCACTGTTCCCTTCATCAAACGCTTTAATCCCCTAAAACAACAATCACTTTGTGTGTATGTATATGTGTGTGCGCCCACCCGCATGCAACTGCCTGGTTGTTACATAATTTCACTGGGCCACGTCTGAAGCTAAAAATGGACATGGATAAAACTATTGTGACCAAAGGCAGGGCTACTGTGCAGAGGCATTGGCGTGAGCACATACACACACACACACACACACACACACACACACACAACTTGCCGGGAAAGCGGCTTAATCCTGATGTCATCTTCAACCAACCAGAGGAGAGGAAGAATATAAACATTTAGAACTGTCTGAACTGTAATGCATGGAAACCGACAGAAGGTGATGAGAGGAAGAAGAGGAAAAACATATGGACAGCAGCAGGCGTATTGCTTTGCTGTGGGGTGGTGAAGTTGAGAAGGAAGCAGTATGCTAGAAAGGACTTCTCCAGTTTCTCTGCAAATCAAGTCCAAGGACTCCCAAACTGGATTAAAAGAACCAGAACCAGATCGTTTGGCAACAGTCACTGGTTTATATGCAAGGATTAGAACGTGTCATTCACAACTCATTTTTCTTAATGCTTCTTGTCATGAGGAACAATGCTACTTCATATATATAAACTTTTAAATGTTGAATAAGAGAGCAGCAAATGACAAATGAAAAAAAGGTTTTGTTCCAAAATGCCATTTTGAAAATGTGAGTCTTACGAAAAGATCAACAGCAGAAGGATGAAAAGAAATGGTGGTACTTTTTCACAAAATGTACTAAGATACTGAATAAACTCCACTACTACTACTACTACTACTACTACTACTACTACTACTACTTCCACCATCCACCATAAATGTTAAACTTTACTTAAGAAAAAGACATTAGATTAAAATAAACAACCACAGATAGAGATATTAAAAAGAAACTAAGTAACATACCCCTAATGGTGGGTTAAGACCTTGCAGTTTGTACTTGATCCCATTTGGGTTGTGGCTTATGACAAGACTGAGTCAAAACACCCGTTCTTTAGTAGGTCGGATGGCAAAATATCAGAAGCGATGTACGGGTCAAGGCGCTAAAAGGTTGGCAATGTACCCGTAGGAGAGTGGTACAGCACATAGGACGGGGTAGCAGGTTAGTTTATGGACAAACTCCCTGAGAAATAAGTGATGAGATGGGCCCGATCCAGCTCTGTGTGCGTGTGCATGTGTGTGGAGGAGGATATGCTATATGCTACAGCTTTGACATTAAAGTTTAATCACTTTGCTTTCCTATAAATACCATTCCAATGATCCAATGCATTATTCAGGTTCTCACACACACACACGCACACGCACACACACACACACACACACACACACACACACACACACACACACACACACACCTGGAGAGCAAAGAGAATGCCAATATCTGAGAGGAATGAAGTCTTATGAACATTTAAAGAAGATGATATCCAGTGGGTCAAAATAGAATTTGATGTTTGTCCTGTTGTGAGAGCGCGTTACTCTGTCCACAACCACATATCCTGGAAGGAGCCCAGGACGTGATGCAGGCTGTGTGTGTGTGTGTGTGTGTGTGTGTGTGTGTGTGTGTGTGTGTGTGTGTGGACATATGTTCAG
>CABFOS010061762.1:5635-15982 GCA_900660315.1 Diretmoides pauciradiatus | reverse complement strand
GCCATGCGACCAGGGCCAGTGGTATTTGTTTTCAGTACATAGCATGGAAAAGGACACTGCTTCATAGTTGAGTCACCATAAGTGCAATACAATAAAGTGCAATCAGACATTACCCCATACCAGTGCAATTACAATAGACAACCATTTAAACAAAACCATTGATGAGGCACACCACATGTACACAGTACAAGTCACATAAAACTACATATACACAGTACAACAAGTCCATATGTAGGATTAACGGAGGGAGTTGAGAGTTCTTATTGCAGTGGGAAAAAAGCTGTTTTTAAAACGGGTGGATTTTGTGGCCTGAGACGCCTCCCGGAGGGGTCTGAGTCTGGAAGAGGTGGTTTGCAGGATGGGAGGGGTCTGAGTCTGGAAGAGGTGGTTTGCAGGATGGGAGGGGTCTGAGTCTGGAAGAGGTGGTTTGCAGGATGGGAGGGGTCTGAGTCTGGAAGAGGTGGTTTGCAGGATGGGAGGAGTCTGAGTCTGGAAGAGGTGGTTTGCAGGATGGGAGGAGTCTGAGTCTGGAAGAGGTGGTTTGCAGGATGGGAGGGGTCTGAGATGATCTTGGTTGCCCGTTTAGAAACACGCTGCAGGTAGATGGATTCGATTGAGGGGAGGGTAGAACTGGTGATCTTGGAGGCCTTAGTCACAATGCGCTGTAACTTCCTACGTGAGTGACTGTCAGTGTTGCCATACCAGACTAATAAACAAGGTTATGATACTTTCAATTATGGCTGTGTAGAAACGGACCAGGAGGTGTTTGTTGACTGAATTACAGTCTGAAATACAGTCTTGCATGTGTGCGATGTCTACAGGTGGAACTCCAAATTAACTGAGTATGATGAATGGAGGCATCAACAATATTCAGGAACAAGGAATTTGAGGACGAGCTTCTATTAGCGTTGTCTTCAGACTATAATAACCATCACCCACTGGCTGAATGTCTGCAGGGTCAAGGGGAAAAGAGGATACACTTGTGAATGAATAGGGGTATTAGCTCTTGGTTTTGCCTTCTCTGCGGCTGTAGCTGCTTCATGTGAATCGACCAATTGAAATTGATTTCACCATCTCGGGGTTATTGATCGGAAGTTATCGTCTCTCTCCTTTCAGTTTTTCAACCACGGGAGGTGAGAGCGGAGTCCCGAAGAGATGCAGGAAAACTTAGCTGAGATTTCTGGTCTCGTTGTAGGTTTCAGCTGAGTGTGTCTGGCTGCCAGGTTGAGGTTACATAGAGACAGAGCAGAGGGCCGGATGATGGGAAGTGTGAATCCAGGTGACAGCTCCCGCGGCCTCAGCTGCAGGCAGGACTGCATTAAGGCAGCTTAACGCCCTGAAGCCCTTAATAAGAGTGTGTGTGTGTGTGTGTTGCCTTAAAGGTCCCACATTGTAGGAATTTTAAATTCTCTGCTATTTCTATGATCGGAGATGGTTCATGAAGACATTGTTAGTTTATCTTTGTTGGAGTAGTTGACTTTGTAAATCTGCTGCATTGTCAATCCGCCTTTTTTTTGTTCTTTTTTCAGGCAGTTTCAGACCAACTCCAGTAAACGCATCACGACTGGACTTGTTCCCGATTGGCTCCTTTTAATAAACAATTCCTGAAATCCGTCCAATCAGGCCAGTTTGCAGCATTTGATTTGCTCAACATTTGCACTTTGTCGACCTGAGCCTCACCTCATGAGCCATGGTAGATTTGAAAAAAAAATGTGAAAATGGATAATGTGGGACCTTTAAAGTAATATTTTCATATAAATAAATGTTTTGTTGCTCTATTGTTGATTGATATAACACAACAGTAAATCACCTATAGTCAGTTCATGAAAATGTTTACATCTGCTGTTCTAAACTACTGGGAAACATAATTCTGGCATGTCATTTTGCAATGGCTGGTAACATTTGGATCACAAAAGGCAGCCAAAGACGTGATTCAGTCCTGTGAAGTTGCATCAGCCGGGCAGCGGGTTGCATCAGAGCCGGTGGATTTGCACTGTAGATACTGTAGATCTTCTCCCGGTGCCTCGGCTAGAGCTTGGCACATTAATTAAGCCGCGGAAGAAGCCTCCCACCGGCTCGGCTCTACTGTCTCTCTCTCTCTCTCCCTCTCTCTGCCCGTGGTTGAATCCAGCAAATGCCAGCGGAACCAGAGAGCTGTTGCCATAGAAACCGTATTTACATGAAAGGAATGCGCCCCCAATAAGTGGCTTATACTGGTATTGATATAGGTAATGGCAAGAAATGCTCTCTCTGCATCTTTAGGTGGTTGTACGCTTTAATCACACACACATATATGCACTTAAATAGAAAAGATGCATAATGTGCTAAACATGCAGTACAGTTTTTATTCTTACTTCCTCCCTTTTTTGCTGAGGTATGGCTGGTTATTCA
Organism: Diretmoides pauciradiatus; assembly: GCA_900660315.1. NCBI lineage: Eukaryota > Metazoa > Chordata > Actinopteri > Trachichthyiformes > Diretmidae > Diretmoides > Diretmoides pauciradiatus. The sequence continues at coordinate 13,591 of CABFOS010061762.1, read as the reverse complement.
TATCAAAGGTGCTCCAAACAAGTCAAGGTCTAGTCTCTGCGTCTATGAATAGTAACGTGTGTGTGGCTGTTCCTGTTCCTGTTCCTGGTGCTGAGTGTCTCAGACAGTTGTGCTGCTGAATGCAGCTTTGTCCTCTGCTGAATAGGGCGGTTTGTGAGGGTCAGTGTTGTGATGCACTGGGTGTGATGTAACCGCTGCAGAGTATGACCCTCTTTTCAGAAAGGTGTGTGTCTGCTGCCATGTGGTTGTCTGGATGTTTGTTCTTGTGGTGTTGTAGTTGTGAGCGCTTTACTGGAGTTGCTCTCGACTTTGAAAAGGGCCGGTTTTCAGTTTATGGTTAGGATTGCGCGGCGTTCACATGGGACATTTGGTATCCATCAAATTCTCAGACAACTTAGCCATAGGTTGCATTGTTGTAGGTGTGTCTCGAAAGCTTTTTTGAAGCGGTCTCATTGGCTGATGAAGTCTGTTAGCACATGTCTGGTGGCCCTCACTCCTATAGTGAGCAAATGTTTTGAGAAGCACATCAGGGACCTGGTCTATAGTATGTTACCGGCCACCCCGGACCCCTAACCAGTTTGCTTACCGGCAAAACAGATCAATGGATGACGCCATAGCCACAACGCTCCACACCGCCCCGCTGTTCGTAGACTACAGTTCAGCATTCAACACCATAGTCCCCTCCAGACTCCACACCAAGCTCAGGGACCTACAGTAGGACTCAACCCCAGCCTGTGCAGCTGGATCCTGGACTTCCTTTCGGGCCGACGCCAGGTGGTGAGGATGGGCTCCAACACCTCTGCCCCTCAACACAGGACCCCCACCCCCCACTCACGACTGCATGGCTACACACAGTGATAGGCCTGATCACCGACAACGATAAGAGGTCATCAACCTGACACAGTCGTGCCAGGAGAACAACCTCTCTCTCTCAACGTCGATAAGACCAAGGAGCTGATCGTGGACTACAGGGAGAGAGGCTGGCCACCATCGCCATCAACGCGTCTGCTGTGGAGAGAGTCGGCAGCTTCAAATTCCTCTGTGTCCACATCACCTGGTAACCTGGACCTCACCTGGGACAAACACACCGGCCACGTGGTGAGAAAGGCGCAGCTGAATAAGTTCGGCATGGAGCCCAAGACCCTACGGACTTTCTACAGAAGCACAACAGAGCATCCTGGCGGGTTGCATCACCGCCTGATACGGGAACTACTGTACACTGCCCTCAACTGCAAAGCGCTGCGGAGGGTCGTGAGGACAGCTGAGCACATTAGTGGCTGTGAGCTTCCCTCCATCCAGCATATATACAATGGACAGTGTGTCAGCAAAGCCCGAAGGACTATTAAAGACCCCGACCACCTCAACCACAGACTGTTTCAGCTGCTACCGTCTGGCCAGCGTCACCGCTGCCTCAAGACCCAAACCAGCACGTTATGATACAACTTCTTCCACCAGGCTCATAAACAATACTGAACACTAACTGACCTGTTGCCTATCTGACTGCTACACACATACACACACACTCCTGACATCGCTGTGTCTGCTGCTGCTATCGTTATTATCATTATTACTCCTGCTGCTATTATTGCTATTTCTATTTTATTCTATTTATTGTTGCTGCAAAGTCGAGGAGCCAGAACACAAGAAATTTTACTGACCTGTACTTGTCACGTAATAAAGACTCTTGAATCTCACACTTTATACTGAGTATTGTTAAAAATGTTTCCAATACCTACTATAGACGTCTATACTGGATCTTAATGATTTTTTTTCTCTTCGATTTTCTAAATAGAATCAGACGCTCAAATGATTTGCTCAGAATTAAAGGTCAAAAATATTATTTCTCACAGTTAAGTACTAGTTGTTGTAGCTTTGTAACATCAATAAATAAGTCATTATCACATGAATTTTAAGACATTAATATAATTTAAGTAAACTAATGAGACAAGCGCCAAGAACGTTGTCAGCCTCTACACTGCATTTATCATCGTGTGCCACTGGTTCAGATTTTGCAGGGAATACATGCTGCATCTGTATGTTTTATGTGTTATATGCTATTAATGTAAAGTATAGTAATAGAAATCTGTGTGTTTATGTGTTTAATGAGAGGTTTTGGTCATGTCAACTTACTGTAATATCCCCTCTCCTTGTCTCCTTCCTTCCTTCTCCTGCCACCTCTCCCTCCCTATAGTCTCCAGGTGGCGTAGCTCATTCTCCAGCCCCTCTTCCTCTCCCGTCCCTCCCCTGAGTCGAGTAGCCGGAGTGTCGCCCATCAGCGCTTCCCCATACCCAAAGCTCTCCACTCCCCAGTCGTCTGACAGACATGGTAAACACACGCATCTTTGCTTTCTGAAGTCATCACGAGTCAGTTTCAGGTTCAAAAGATGCAAGAGCGAAGGTTTACGCGACTTCTCTCATTATTACACTGCACTATTTCACCTTTTCTGCAGCAATATTACAGTGACAGTTTTACGAATGCATCAACTGGTTTGAATTGGAATGTTTATGCAAATTGGCGATATTAGTTCAGAGCTGCTTGGAGGCTGAAATAATCTCATTAGTTTGAGTTAAAGCTCTGTGGGCGGAGCCAAAGAACCACATTTTCTCATGCTAAATGATCTAGGCTAGCACGTTAGCTTGGCAGACCTTCCAAGTTCGTACTATAGCTATCTAGGTACGCTTTAAGTCATTTGTTGGCTCCACCCATTGAGGTTTAACTCAACCAATGAGATTGCTGCGCCTCTGCAGATTGGACTTTTAGCTCTACAAACCTTTCGCAATGTGTGTTTATGTCGCCATTGAAACAACTCATCTTTTTACCATCCTCTCACCCCCCCAACCCCCCTCCTTCCCTTCTCGACTTTTCTCCCCATCTACTCCCCCTCCCCTCCCTCAGCCTCATCCCTCTCCTCCCCGCTCCATCTGACGCTGAGTCCCATAGGGAGGGAGCTCTCCCCCCTAGCTGAGAGGACTCCCACATTCGTCCCTCACCTAGAAAACCGCAGTAAGCCTGAGTACTGCTCCTCACTCCGCTCCGTGTTATGTCTGTCTGCTTCCCGTAGAAAAGAGTGCTTCTCGGTAGTCTCATTGCTTTTGCACGCCTGCAGTGTGGACGCTCACATGCACACTTACTACAGATGCTACTACTAGTCGGTGGCAGGGTGGTCTGATAGAAAGACCGATGTCCTTTAATCAAAAGCCCTGTGTCCTGTCCTGCTGAAGTGTGGGGTACACTTCTATGGGTGACCTCTGGCCTCCCTGTGGAGGCAGCAAGCAAAAAGAACTTCCTTATGCAGATGAATAAAGTAGCATACTAAAGTGTGTATGCATCCTTACATCCCTGTACACATGAAAGTGAGTATTCTAAATATTATCCAACAGTAAATGGGATGAAATATAAAATATGTAGTATTATCCCATCTCACAGACAGATCCCGTAGTAATCAGGTTACTAATAATCAGCATATGAGGGGATATGACTGCTTTACATGTGCCAACTCCTAAGTGGTAGTGGTGGGAATCACCTGAGACTTCACGATACGATATCACGATACTTGGGCCACGATAGGATAGTATCACGATATGGGGAGTTTTGCGATACATTAAGTATTGCGTTTCAATTTGCTGCGATACATCACAAATATTTTAAGTAAAATTCAAATTGACAAAATGACACCACCTTTTAATTTGATCCAGTTCTACTGAATTTCAAAATAAAAGAGCAAAGATTTCTAACTTCTGATCTGTCACAGTGCAGTTGTTTTAACACTCGACACCTACAGGATTTTGGCAGCAATGAACTTTTGCATCACAGCTACAAAATGAAGAAGAAAAAGGTTTTATAATGTATAAAGATAGATAAAGTATCGATACTTGGCACTACTGTATCGATATTGTATTGCGGAAGAAAGTATCGCGATACTATGCTGTATCGATATCCCCCCCCCCCACTCCTACTTGAGTAACCCAATGAGACAAACGCGATGTGGCTTCGAGCTTGTTTTCAGCTGCAGAAACCAAAGTGTGCCCATAGCCTATGAAATGCATCCTGCTTGTTACTCATTTGTCACCATATCTGCAGCTGTAGTGGCTTTACATTTGAAGGTGAGTGGGTGAGAAGATTCAAGTGCATTACTAGTGATTTGGGGGGGGGAAGAGAGTGTGTTTTCCAGACACAGCAAGATCAAAGCTGTAGGGAATGAGAAGGGCCATGTTGGTATATCCCCCGAGGCCGAGTACTCAGATCTTCTGTTTCCTACACCAGCAGAAACACTCCCACAGGCGCTTACTGATCATTTTTTCACCCAGTTCACCCAAAGGCACAACTCCATGACAGTGCTACTCCAAACAGCAACATGGCATTAAAGAGCCAGGTCAGCTTCTTTTTGCTTTGTGTTCTTTTAGATACGCCGTTTGTTGTTCCGGGGAAATAATCCCAGCTTTCATCTCGTCTGTGCCCTTTTCTGTTTCATCTCTAGTAGAACGGTGCCAGACCGGTAAAGCTCTAGCAGAACCACTTTGAAATTGTTAGTTGTCAGTCACTCGCTGGCGCAGCATGACAGTAAGATTAAGAAAAATCACTTCTCTCGCACAACCGGGGTGTACCTGTAGCACAACAACTGGTGATCACAAATTTAGGGGTAGCTAAACCTACTTGTACCCATTTTACATTGGAATCCTAAGCCAAATTAAGTGAGTGCAACTGTAGAATAACAGGGGGACTGAATACTTACAATATTCCTGTGACTGCAGAATGATCTATGAGAGCAAAGTCCTCGGAAGATAGACCGAATAAGAGGAAAGTAGGGAAATGGAAGGAATTAGTTAGAATGAAAGTTCCTTCATTTCATTCTAAACCTGTCCAATGTCTGACTGGTGGCTAATGAGCCCCAAGACCCAAAGCTGAGGATCACCCTTCATTAGCCTGGAGAGCCAGCCTTCATCTTTATGTAAAACACACTCCCGAGACTCATTATTGAGCTAACGAACCTGAATGTTCAACCACTATACTGTAGTTCTGCTAGAACTGAGCTGGGAAAGTACAATGAGATCAAGAACAAGTGACGAGTCTGCACCATAAGAGCAGCACGGCTTAGTTGGCAGTGAGAAATGTAATATCATTAATTAACCAGAGCTGTGAGGCCTTCACTGGTTCCGCACCATCTGTTGCTCTAACAGTGTTTTCGCTTGAAGGCCGCAGTCTCCGGCACCTTGCCCTCAGTCCCCAGTCGTCCGTGGACAGCGAGCTGGAAGACGACTCCATCACCCTGGGGTACAAACTGCACGACCTCACTGATGTCCAGGTTATGGCCCGGCTGCAGGAGGAGAGTAAGTTGATGTCTGACATGTTGTATCACGTTGGAACGGAGGAACGTATCAATCCGTTGATATACACAGAGAGGCAAAGCTAAGCAGGGAGAGCATGACGTTAGAGCTGCTCTGGAAGCAGAAATAATCTCATTGGTTGAGGTAAACCTGAATGGGCGGAGCCAAGTAACGACTGAGTGGAGAAGCTTAATGCTTTTATGCAATCTAGTCATACTAAATATCTAGTTAAACTAGCGAGCCGCTGACCTTCCAACATCATGACGGCCATGGTCACGAGTGGAAAGTGGTCATTGCATCTAAATTATTCCAGCTTTTCTGTGACTCTTTGGTTTGTTTTGAGGATTTGTGTCCCATTTTGTGGTTTCCTCTGTCTCACTTCTTCTTCCACTGTCCATCTTTCTTCATTGGTCCCTCCTTCCTAATACTCTATAACATGTGGTACTAGATCTCAGAGCTCATCGCTACTTTAGCTTCATTAACCCCAGGAGGTGATGATTGTGTGTGTGTGCTTGGCCTGTCCAGCTGTGTGTGTGTTCCTCTCTGTTTTTTGCGCGCCGGTCCTCACATCTCCCTCCCCCAGGTCTAAGGCAGGACTACGCCAGCACGTCGTCGGTCCTGGCCAACCGCCGCAGCCAGAGCTTCTCCTTCCACCTCAGCCAGCTCAGCGCCGCCTCCGACCTGGAAGAGGAGGACGAGGAGGAAGAAGACTACGGCCTCCTGCCTCCCCCGCAGCCCCGCATCACCCGCCTGCCGCACTCCCACACCTTCTCCAGCGTCCGAGACTGGCGAAGAAGCACCAGCTCCCTCTCCACCCCTCCTTCCACCCCCACCACCCCTCCGTACTCTTCCGCAGGGTTCGCCTTTCAACCCCAGGCGCTGGGACTGGGACTGGGACTGGGACTGGCCGGGCCCTACGCCACCGAGCAGCAGGGTTTCAGACCAGGATCAGGTGAGCTGGGCGATAACTACTATTTTGTGTGAAAAACCTAAAAGAAAGTGTCTTTATTTTTCAGTACAGACTCATAGAAAAAGGTACTTTTGCACACAACAGTACCTTGGCTACCTTATAACCTTTTTAAATAGTCTACAGTCATTGTTGTGAATACTAGCATTAGATATTTATCTTGTTAGGTGATAAATGATGTAATTTGCTTGAAAATAAACTCTTCTAATGAGATTTATCTGTTTTTTGTATGTTCAATATTTGTGTGTATTCACTGTATGTGTATCCATGTATGTTGTTGGCCATTTTGTTTTGGGGAAACGTCCTTCGGGCATCCAGCCGAATATGAGAGTAAGTTTAATCTTTTGTAGTGTCGTCAGTCACTCACAGCAGAATTCAATATTGCTAAGCTCATAAACATTGAAATCAGTTCATTAAATACTCACATGTTGAGATGTAAACTTTTGAGATTTACTCACTAATCATTAGCTGATGTCCCTGATTGACCCACACTGATGCTCTAACTGCTTAATAATAACTCTAAGTCTCTTGCGCAACTGCTCTTTAATCTCCGACACCGGAGTCCGTTCCAAGACCGAGATGAGAGAGAGAGTTTGATGTGATTAGAGTTGGGGAAGAGAGAGCAACGTATATCTGACTGCGGGGGCTGGAGAGCGCTCTACGTTAGAAGATCAGGGCGACTCGCGACGGGACGGGGTTGTAATTAGTGGAGAGAGAGAGGCATGACACAGGCAGACTCCCCTCACATCCGGTTCACTGCTGTCTGTTCCAGTACATTGCAGATTACTGTACGTCCTATAAGCAACTGTGCGGTTCCCATTCTGAACTAGGTTACAGGCCAAAGTGAATTGCTGAGATCAAGTCAAGGAATAAATATCAATCGCTAAGGTTTTAACATACGCATTTACATTTACTACACTATCCATCATCCATTTAATACGAACACTACTACACCAAGCAAGAAGACTGAAAGCCTATTAGCTGGGACAAGTAGTTCTGTAACTCCGTTTCGTACTGTACTTAAGTTTGGTGTGTGTGTGTCTGTGTTTGTGTCTGTCTCTGTTAGATAAGCTGCGGAGGAGCATGCCTAACCTGGTCCGGACTCCCAGCATGCCTAGTGTGCCCATCCCCGCCAGTCCTAGTGCTTACTCTAATTTGCTTCGTAGCAGCCACAGCTTTGACTCGTCCAGTGGGCTGGCTCGGCTGCAGTCCTCCAGTAAGACACTTCTCTTGTTTTGAGTTTCAAAAAACATACTTGTGCAACGCTGTTTTTATTGACACACATACCACCAGACATACAGAAATATAACATATGCAGCGATTGTTACGGTGGCACACAGTCTGTTTTATGCATCTGGTGGATGTTTTATGCAAAGGACCTTACAGTGAGGGCAAACTACTGTACTATGCATGCACAGTCTGATTGTACATTCCTGCTTGTACATCTAACACCCCCCCCCCACCAGTCCCCTCCCCAGGCCAGCTTCACAACAGGGTCCACAGTGTGGGGAACTTTACCTCGTTGTCACGGCAACCGGTGAAGGCCACCGCCTATGTCAGTCCCACCATCAAGGGCTCCGTCTCCATGCCGACCTCCACCAGCCTCCAGTCTCTGAGCAGCAGCAGCAGCAGCCCTGGTAATAGCGGGATCGGCAGCGGGATCC
>CABFOS010061744.1:2647-14275 GCA_900660315.1 Diretmoides pauciradiatus | reverse complement strand
ATCTCCCTCTGCGATGACAGCGATGTCTGCTGGAGTGTGGTGCATCTTGTCTCTCAGCACATTGTGTACCCATTAACAACACCCTGTGTGCACCCCCACCTCCTCCTCCTCCTCCTCCTCCTCTTCTTCTTCCTCCTTGCCTCTCAGTCGTCACATCCACTGAGCGGTGACACATCCCGGGCAAAGCTAAGTGCTCTGCTGCAGCGTGGTTGCATGAGGGAATAGCTGCCGAGCCCGGCTAAGAAATGGGTGGTGTGGCTGGAGCCGGGTGGGGTTGGGCGGAGGGAGCTCTCTTTCGTATTAAACCTTATTAAAAGATTAATTTTGACAGAGTTCGGGCTTGTTCCCTCTCAGGCCAGGCAGCTAGCCTATTAGTATAGGGAAACACTGCACGCTGTGTTACTTAGTCTCTAATGAGCTCACGCTGGGCTGAGGGTGTAGCGGTGGGTGGGGTCCTAATAGGTAATGTCCTAAGCTGTGTGATGTGTAGCGTCCAGAGGTTCAAATTTAATTCAGCTGCCAGTGTAGCATGGTGTCGTGTAATTTGCTCCGGTGATTGTGTCTGGAATAAGCTCAGTGCTCTGCAGAAGCCTGAACTCGCCAAAAAGTCTACTTTTTTTTCTTGAACTGAGGGAACCTGGTTCTTTCCCTTGATGAATCCCATGGATTTTCTGACATTTTGACATGCATTCTTAAAGCTGCCCCAGGCAAGATTTGTACGTAAACATGCAAGTGTCTCACCAGTGTAAATCAATCAGTCAATCAGTTGAGGCTGCAACAGAGAAGAAACTACTATCACCAATTAAAATGCCATAGATTTGCTCTATTTGCCCAAACTAATTTCAGAAGTCATGTACAGTATGGTCACTGGTGGGAAATCAAAAATTAAACAGCAGTAAGCAGGCTCTCCATCCATCAAGCTCTCCATCCATCAAGCTCTCCATCCATCAAGTTCTCCATCCATTAAGCTCTCCCTTAAATCTGAGGAGTGCACAGTTTCCTGACATCACATTTTGTTGTTTCTGGATGATTAAGTTCAAACTTTCCAAAAATTCCTTCACAGCCACTTGGTGCCGCCAAAGCCAGAAGTTGCTTAGGGCAGTTTTGTAATATTTCGGCATCAGACCCGGAATTGAACCATTCTAGCGTACGCCAATGGCAGCAAGGTCAAATCACCGCCACCCATTGTGTCCAAGATGTTGCAGCAGAAGCTCATACACTGTTACTGTAACGAGGAAGTGGTCCTCCTCTTATTATCTCATACTGTATCTCCAGGTATTTGACACCTAACCCCTCAACTGTCCTGCCACTCAGTCTGAATCCCCTTCCCCAACACCCTCTGCTCTCAAGATCCCCACAGGAGGAACTCTCCTTTTGAACCCCGTCGCTCCACCAGGAGGTCGGAGGGCAGGGTTCAGCTGGAGAACGAACGGCATCCCTGGAGTGTCTTGCTCAGGGACAAGCAGGGTAGATGTTTCCTGTGGGGCTTGAACCTTGACCTTCCAGATGAAAGGCGGTTTCCCAACTCACTACTCGACCCTGCTGCCCCTAGCTGCCTTATACACACACACACACACACACAAAGAGCCCATCTCCCCTCCATTACATTTGGTCAACTCAGACAAATTACTCCAATTTACTAAACCAATTACATGGAAGAACTACTGTGCTGCACTTTTCTCCTCTCTTGCTCTATCCTCCTCTTCCCCTGGCTTCCACTCTTCCTCCACCCAGTTACTCCTCCCCTAATCTCCCTCTCTCCTTTGCCCTTTCTCTCTTTCTTTCTCGTCATTTTCTCTTGGGGTGCGTTCACACACACACACAAGTCTTTGGAGGGGTTTTATTTGAACTTTTATTTGAACGTAATCCCAACCAAACCAACCGCAGGAAACGACCCCAGGAACATAAAGGATTATGGGTATAAGGAGACGGATGGTGACACCTGATAGCCAGCAGTTACTAGCATAACAAAACGAAGTGAGGGCAAAGTGAGCACAGTCTGGAGTGGACTGATGCTCATATTTCCTCTGATTTCAATAACTTGTGCCTGAATATATGAACCTAGTCTCTCCTGATTGAATTTGACAATGACATTATTCACCTACTGTAGCGTGCATCACCCCCCCCCCTCCACACACACACACCACCCTCCAACAGTAAACAACACAGCATTGCAAAGACTCCCTCCAGTTGCTTGCCTTGCAGATATGTCTTGGGTAGCGCCGTTATCCACTGCAGATGTGCATGCAGTGAGATTGGGCGATTTGTGATTTGTGAGTTCAGTCGACTTGAAAGTGACTCGGGAGAGGCATATAATCTGCAGTGTTATCTGTGACAGGATTCAAAGGCAGAGACGAGAGGGGACCGCGGGACATTATGGGGACTAAGCAGCTCTATCCGGCCTAGGCTGGATCAGCACATGGTGGTGTAGGGATGCTTTGATCAAACACACACACACACACACACACACACCAAAGGAGGATGATCATTGCTGCCTCCACTTTTGTGCAGTTCATTCCAGGATGTACACAGAAATATTTATTTTTTTGGAATGAAATGTTTAGAACATAGGAACTACTTTCACTGAGCACAATAAAGTACCAGAGATGTTGGGTGTTGAAAACCCAAAAAGAGGAGTCATATCACTGCAGCGCACGTTGCTCAGATGTGCTTCCTGTTCTTTGAACGCTCTCGTCTTACCAAAACAAAAATACTTGTTTATTTAGTGTTTGTACCTTTGATCCGCTGTTTTGTGTACAGCAAGAGAGGTTTTAGTGCCAACTTCCCTCTCAGAAGAAATCCTGTCAACAACATGCAAAAAGTCACAACGTTGGGTTTTCTTACATGGGTAATCAGCAAAGTTTTATCCCCTTTCTGGACTTTTTGAGTCGTGACACGGGGAGAAAGAAGCGGAGAGGCAGTGAGATGAAAAAGGGGGATGATGTTAGACAGAGGTCGGGAGCTGGACCCAAACTCATCATGACTGATGTGTTGGGCGCTTTAAAAATGTATGGTGAAACGACACGGCCGGGGGCGCCATCCACTCTGCATGAGCCGCGCAGAGGGAGAGGGTTCAAAGTTTGCATGAAAACTAGAGCGATGCATTCAAGAGTGAAAGAAAAGAGAACTTGTGGATATTAAGTGCCGCTATAGTGGCATCTCGAGTGGAGTTTGTTGTCAAAGGAGGATTTTTAATCTTGGCAGTAGCATCACTGATTAGAGCCGCGGTTCTGTTTGTGAAACCCTCGCTTGGGTTGATGGCTTTTGAAAATAGCTGAACGTTATAAGAGTGGCATATGTATATTGTTAAGGTAGTGGATGCCAACTGTCGCACCTCCTGCACACTTCAAACTCTTTAGTTTTTAATGCTTATTCTATTTTCCCCCTTCTGAATACTGTTATTTTGCTGGTGACGGCCTTATTTCCCCAACAGGGATCAATAAAGTTTCATCTCACCTTGTTTTAGAATACGTTTTCACTTCCTAATGCTCTTCCCACTTCAGGCAGCTAATAACTAATCTGTCACTGTAAGTCTACGTCACAAGTGCGCTGTGTGTACTGTTTATTTGTGTGTGACTCAGAGATGAATGTGTTGTTTTACTCTGTTGCGTTTGCCACATAAAAAAGTAATATTGCATATTAGTTGCTACTCATTTCAAAAGTAATCATATTGCTTTACTTATTACTCCATAGGAAGTAATAAGTAATAGAAATGACTCCTCCTTCAGTCTACTTTTACACCACAACCAAAAATAGAGCATTTTCCCACTATGGACAATCTTATTTGAAAGCTTTTCTTTACTATTCCTTTAAACTATCAAGTTTTGTTTGGTTTATTTCTCCCGCTGAGCACAGATTAAACATTACCCTACATGAGTGCACAGAATTCATTTGCATAGTTGAAAAGATCCTTTTGTTACACTGCAAACATGACATTGATTATGACATTGTCGGCTATAGGTCTTTGGAGGCCTATGCAATCAGCACACACTATCAACACAGTCTATAACACGTCATTTTTCATATCAAGAGTATTAATTAAATAATTAGAATGCGGGGAAGAGAAAGTCAAAGGAAATGTACCATGTCCTCACTTCCTCCTCAAGCCCCGAGGCAATAACTTCACATTACAAGACTCTGCCGACGTCTACTATTCAAACTCATCCGTTCTCATCTTCTGTTCTCTCAAATAGCTTTGCTGTATCATTTTGACACTTTGATGATTGTAGAAGGGACTAAGTGTTTTGACAACCCCTAATTTAAGACAGTTTCTACAATCCAAAGCCCAGTGCATCATGGTCGCAGACACACTGCAGCGAGAAGGAAATCAGGGAGTGCAATGCAAAAATGTCCAGCGTAACAAGTCGTTTAGCCTCATATCCAACCTTAAAAGTGTATTTTTCGGCCAAAGAAAGCATTTTTCACTTTTCATATGCATGATTCAAGACCCTAATTAGACATTTTCAGACTTGCCACTAGATAAAATGACTGAACATATCCGTCACTGCAACGTTACCAGTCAAACTAAAACAGTAGTATCTCACACCACTCAGAAATGCCATATTATTACTAAATTGTGTTACTGCCTCAACGCTCTTCAAGGCCGTGATGAAAGAGACCCGGCGTGATCCACCGCTCTGCCGCGATGAGTGCTCCGGCTCCGGCTCCTCCCCGGGCCTCTCGGAGGTGAGAGATGGTGGGTGTCTCGTAGAGGGCCATCTGTTATGATTACGGGGACCCTGAAGGGGTGAGCGGTGACTAGAGCGGGCTCCTAATTGAATCGGGTGTAGAGGTAATCTTGTCAGAGTGCCTGGGTGGCTGGCACAACTGTCGACTCCTCCTCCACAGGCTTCTCTTTACCCCCGCACTAAAACACTGCATGACAGTGCGGTTAGATATAGATGCTATACGGTATGTTTCTAAGTGGCTATAGAGGAGAGAGATGTGCATGTGTCACACTAAGAAAAGGCACAAGTTATTACACAAAGAGGCTGTTTGCGTTTTGTAACCCAGTCTTTCCCCCCCAGGTTTGATCCTTCCTACATCACTACCTACTGAAGGGAAAGGAAAGGGATTAGATTCAGGCTGTCATGTGCCATCTTGTTTCATTGAGTCATAATTTGGTTTTGACTTGCTCCCACACCACCACTAACCATGTCGCACACACACTAATGCTCGTCCGATAAAGGTTTTGGAAGGCCGGTGTCAATATTTTTGGCTTGAAACTGTCTAAAGCTGATATTTGTACAGATAATTGGTATCTTTAAATTTGACTTTTTTCATGAGCGTTCAGGCTGTGGCTTAGTGGTTAGCACAACAAATGGAAATATCCAATGTTTCCCTCGGAAATGTATTTTTCTTGTCAGGGTGGAACAGCCTCAGAAACAACAATTCAAGTTCTCACAGACGACCGATCCTAAAATAGATACGCTATCAAACAAACTCGTGTCAGAGTGAGACAACTACTGGCCTGTATCCGATTTTTAATACAAGTTCAGTATCACACCAATCACACACCGGTCCTATCTGACGGAGCAGCGTCGGGACGTTTAGGTACACCACACGGAGAGATCTTCAATATTACCATTTAGTCGTCACTCAAAGACATTTCTTTTTATTAATGTGCGCAGCTCTAATGCACCACTGTCCATGCTCGACCTTAATGTCAGCTCATTACTGGATTAATTGAAAGCAGATAGCTGGGGCTGGGGTTGAATCCCGTGTCTGTGCACCGCTTCCCTGATAGGTGAACAAGGACGGACACACACACACACACACACACCCTTCATCTTCTTCAGACTTCATCCTCACAGTTAGTTGAAACAAGTATCCTCATTACAAGATCCCTCAGCTCCCACAAGAGCTGTGACTGGGTTGCAAATTAGTAATAATAGTCTAGAAATAATCGTCTGTCTGCAGAATGCGGCTAGTTAGCAGATAGATAGAGATAGATTTAGATAGTTATGGCTATTGCTATTTTAAGGAAGCAGGAAGTTGTAAGCTGCAGGCTTTTATGTTGAAGGCCGCACTTGTTGCATTTGTCTGTGTGAAGAAATGAAGACGACGGCACGTTCATGTTCAACAGCACCAGAGCCGCCATGGTTTTAGGTTATCAAACCCGCTCAGTTACAATAACAATATTTCAAATATCGTCTTGACATTGGCAAAGGCATCGGCGATCGATGTGAACATCGTCGATCCCCGAGATCATCGTCTATCGGCACAACCCAAGCGGATTTCGGAGACAGTCGCCGTTGAGACATGGCCTTTGCTCGCTGACTGTCACTCGCATTCGTTTGTAAGGGAGAGGGGGGGCAATCATACTCAGGCAGGGTCCGAAGCTTTCACACCTGATGCGAACCGTACCCGAGAACACATGAACTGTACTTGAGACCACCTCTTCAAGCTGAGGTGTCTCTTCATTGACCAGAGATCACCAATCTTCAATCGTCAATAGAACAGTGTAGAATCAGTACTGTACCGGTTACTTCCTGGAACCGGGTGTTTAGAACAGCAAATGTAAAAGCCTTCATGAACTGGGTAGAGGTTGAGTCACTGTTGTGTTACTATATATAAATTGGTAATAGAGAATTGCAAAGTAGACATTTATTTGTATGAAAATGATTACTTTATGATTACTTACATAAACACAATGTGTTCCAGCAGCAGTGCTGAATCGAAGACTGACAAAGATAAATGAAATCTCACAGGCTCCAATTGTAGATATGGTACTCAGAACCATTCTGTTAACCAATTGGAGCTGGAAGACATTCCCAACAAATAATGTCTGCGTCATTGCCCAACACTTTTTCCGTTCCTCTTTTGACCGGCAATCAGCTGGAAAGGACTTAAAGGTCACGGAGGAGAACTTAACCGATGAAGAGCAAAGCAAAAACGAACGGTAAATACTAGTAACAATAACAATATGTACAAAGCTAACTGTGAAAAGTGAAGAAGGTTAACTAACTTAAGGTGTACGGTGATCACGGAGGCTAATAGGTAATGTTACTTTAGAGGTGAGAGGAAGTAAACAGACATGCACTTTGTAAAACGGATATACATCACACTACATTGTGCAAGTAAAGAATTCTTTCCTTTTCTGTGACATGACCTTCTGAACAATGGCTTCTGTTGGGATATCAAGCTGAGCGAAATGAACAATGGTCAGTGGTTTGGGTTGAGCATATAAAAGCTACGCCGAGAAATCCTAAGTGTGAATGAGAATGAAAGGGGAATGTGTGCATATAAGCAGTGTCTTGCAAATAACGTGCATGAGAAGGGGGGAAATACCTGTGTGTGTGTGTGTGTGTGTGTGTGTGTGTGTGTGTGTGTGTGTGTGTGTGTGTGTCTCACGGGTCACTTCTGAAATGGCACACCTCATTGCCAAGATCGCTCAGTCCCATCATCAATACCGGGGGGCCAAGCACAAGAATATCACTGACCCTGTTACTCGGCGAAGCCTCACGCTTTCACACTCCCTTGCTCATCACCCCCCCCACACACACACACACACACACACACTTTATTAGACCACTTCTGCAGACCGGATTCCACAGCTGACCACACCGGCCCAACCAGTCCCTCTGCGGGCAGATGGGCCTTCGAATCGCCGACATCTATTAAAGATGACAGGTTGAATCACCGAGGCATGGTTCTGCTGCCCAAGCATTCTCTAGACCACCGCTAATTGATAGGAACATTTAAAGCCAAGAATAAAGCCACAGACTCAATGAGGGGAGGAAACAGCAGGAGTGCGTACAGCTAATAAATGAATGCATGGCGTGGTGGGAAGTGACGGAAGACTCTGATCTGGGGTTCGGTTCATCCTAAAGGACCCAGGTGGGGTGTTCAGTTGAAGGGCGTCCGTTCTCCTCACACGGAGAGAGCTTGATGTGGACGTACGCGGAGAGATGGGGAGAAAGAGAGTGAGAGGGGAGTTAAAAGACATTGCGAAGGGATTATGGTGATTTAAGATCTCTGCTGCCTTCGCGTCTCCTCCCAATGGTTTTCAGAGGGCGTAATGAAGACGGTCCATCCCGCTCTTTATTTGAGCTTTCCATTTTACACTGTAGCCGCGATCCGGCAGATGTGTGTGTGAGAGAGAGAGAGTACAGAGGAAGAGAGAGTGAAATGAATCAATTTCTTTGCGTCTCTGGGGTGCGTGTGTGGGTGTCTACAATCTACAACCTACACTATGCTGTCTGTCCGTGTGGATGCTTGCATGTGCATATGAATCTCAGTGTGTACGCGTGCATTTCATCTCTCCTCTTCCCCGCCGCTTCTCCTTCCTCCTTCCTCCCTCCTGCCTCTCGTCTTAACAGCCATAGGCAATCGAGTGAAACGGCAGGCTTCAGCAGGAGCAGGCAGAGAGGAAACAGGCAAATTAATGATCCCACATCACCGCTCACATAAGAGCTAGAGAAATATTTTCCAAGAAGAAAAAAAAAGCAAGAGCAACCTGTGTTTGCAGAATATCCCCCTCTCTCTCCTCCTACCTACTCCCCTTCCTCTCTCCCTCCCTCCCTCCTGTTTTTTTAATGCGTTGCTGCCCTCACCCACCAAGTGCGCATTTATTTTGCTGGAGAAGCCTGAGAGGAGGGAAAAGAGGGAGGACAGACGCAGAGACGGAAAAGACAGAGAGGACGGAGCACGAGGGAGAAAGGGAGGAAAAGAGTGCAAGAGGGAGAAAGAGAATTGATTGCTGGAGACATATGTTGGCACCGCTGTATTTCACTCCGTGTGAAATCGGCCCTATGGGGCAGACAGTGTAAGGGAGGGAGGGACGGCTGCATTGGGAGTAGAAGCAGCTAGAAATGGAGCCATGCATCTACCTGAGTGCAAGAGCATGCACGTGCACGTCTTTGTGCATGAGTAATTTGTGTAATTTGTATCCAGGCGTGTGCAGACTCATGCCGTGACACATATCCTCAACTGTGTGTCTTGTGAGTGTGGCGCTCGTGCGGAGAGCACATATTGATGATAAGCAAGTCATCTTACCGTGCTGAGTGGGCCATTTGAAAAGGCAGCCATTTCTCTGCTAGTGCCGAGGAGAGAAGTATGATGGAGGGGAAGGAACGGACAGGGAGGATGCTGGGAGGAGAGAGGAGGGAGGGGTGGGGGCAGCAGAAGAGGCAGCAGAAGAGAAAGGAGACAGAAACAGCCAGCGGGGACGGAGCAATGAGGAATAGGATTCCTCACCGTTTGCCTACAGGCCATACATAAACATGTCTTATACCATGCGATTGCACACAGCAGCACATGTATATCATACACACACACACATTTCCATTTAAAGCATCTTACTGTAATATGCATGCAGCCATCACCCATATTGAGATGTCAGAAGATGTCAGTTGAAATGTTACTGTTTCCCAAGACATTTCCCATCATGTTATGTTGCGTGATATCTTCAGTATGATGCCATCTTAACATATTGTATAGTGATAGTTGGGTACGTTGGTATTTCAAACGCATTTAGCTCTAAGGGATGAATGTCCTGACTCATATGTATTCAGACAAACCATGTGCACACACACACACACACACACCCTCAAGCAGACGTATACATAGTTGGACTCACCGCCTCTGCAGAGTGCTACAGTGGTCCAGTAATGTGTGAATACACTGTGGGGGTCATTACATGGGCTAATCACCTATGTTCATCATGGCTGCTGCCGCTCACATAGAGGTGAATGTGGAAGGATTCAAGGTAACGGTAGAAAGATGTAGAAGAATGTGGACTCAGGGAACAAATGGGTAGCACTTTCTATGAAGGTCTATAATGCATCGGGTGGGGGTGGGGACTAACAAATGCATTATACCCATCAATAGTTCACATCTGAGAGATCTCTCTCTCTCTCTCTCTCTCTCTCTCTCTCTCTCTCTCTCTCTCTCTACAACATTTTTAACAAAAACAAAATATGGTAACACTTTACAATACGGTACACAGAAAATTGCGTAGTTACTAATAAACGAATGAGGAACGACCTAATCATTAATGAATCGTTGATGAGTAGTTCCTGCACCAAAAAATACGTAGTTACTGTACTATGGAACGAGTGATGAACGAATGAAAAATGAATAATCTGTTCTAAGGTTTTTTAACAATAATTGTTAGCTCATTTATACCATTCCTGCCTATTGTAGTGTTTGTATTTCATTATAGGGCTCGTTTCATCTATTGCTAGTTTAGGTACTGTAGCACCAATGTCACCGTGGGAAGAGGAGACCTGTCAGAAGCGGATCAATCTTCTTCAACTCTCGGAGACCTCTCCGAAGCCATTTGGAGGTTATCTATCGGTTGGTGTTGTATTTTTGTAACTTCGGGGGAATATTATCCATTTTGGGAATGACCAAAATATGATCAATAAGGTTATTTGGGTGCAGCAGCATAGTAAAGGGATGAATGATGCATGATTTCTTTAGTAAGTCCTGAAATTAAGCTATAAAACAACGGGAAAATTTAATTTAAGATTTAATCTTTGTTGAAAATAGACTTCTGATTTGGAAATCGCTCTTTGAACAACGTGCGTGTCTTAAATGTGAGCGTGATAACCCATTGATCTGACTTGTGAGATTACAGGATAAATAGAATATCTCTCATATCGAACCGTGTTCCACCTCTCAGGGTGTGCATTACAGTACAGACACCAGGGCAACATGAGGATCGGTGGGCGCCGTTGCTTTGCGATGTTAGACGAAAGCAAATTCTCCCACAAGAGGAAAGTAAGTATTATGTGCTAGTTATGTCTTTAGTATTCTAAGCTTTCTCACTCCATCTGAACTTGTTTGTTTTTATAGTATAACAGCGTTGGACCTGCCTGGCGCTGCACAAAAAAGTGGGTTTTGGGCGTACTGTACTTGAAGTGGGGCAAAGATCAAGAAGGTATTGGGGATGGTGAGAGGCCTTTATGATTTGCCCTTTCAAACATGCTCTGAATGAAAGAAGCTGTCCAGGAAACCTCATCATCCGCTGTATAGGTACTTGGATGGATGGCTGCAAACAGATCAGAAGTTGCACGACAACTTTTGAATCGTAGCAAAAGCTGATTAATGACTATATCCAACATGGCAGTGAACACATTGACTCAGAAATTGCTTCATCCTCATGCAGTTCATCAAAACGACGTTTTCTTTTTTTCTTTCGCGTGTCTCATCACATTTGTTGTGCCCACTACATTTGGCTGCGAAGGTCTGGGAGCTGATTTTGGCCCGCTCAAAATTATTCCCTACATTCACCTTCACCTTCATCTGGAAAACAACTAAAAATATAAAACTACATTTCTCCATCAAGGCTTTCTCAAGGCTGTGGCTTCGTCCTGTTCATCTTTCTTTTCACTGAATAGAGTGATCTTGGTGAGTGCTTTCATGACGTCTGCCTACAGTACCTGTATCTCAAGGCCGACTAGGGACTCGATTCGAGTTGTTTGAGTGCCACATTTGGATGATCGGTCATGTTGCTATCAGAGATGTCATAGCCCACCTCTTTATGCTGTTTCCAAAATAGCTGTGCAGCTTCTCAATCACATCATAGAACTGCCTCACACAGGCCCCTCCCCACCCCCGGGCCCCAGTGCGGACAGTCGCACCACCAGCCCCGCCTCTACCTCCGCCATAACCTCAATATCT
>CABFOS010061646.1:6446-20161 GCA_900660315.1 Diretmoides pauciradiatus | reverse complement strand
CACCACATAAAAAAGGACTAACTAAATTACAGTTACAAGGAAGGAACAGTGCAATATATACTATATATACCAGTGCAATATAAAACCCACCTTCTTTAACTCACCCTTAGTGTACATAGTGTGTACATAGTGTGTGTAATAGTGTCGTGTTTTTTCCACATTTCCCCAGTGTGGGACAAATAAAGGTACTTCTACTTCTAAAATCATTACTTTTATATGAGTTTTTAAAAGCAATGTGAGGCAACTAACATTGGTGACAAAAATTCCCCGTGCATTGGTCACAAAAACTGCAAAGCTATTTAATCTTTCAACGGGAACAGTCTGGAAAATCATGATAACAAACACCAAACGTGGACAAACTGCATTGGCAAAGAGGAACAGTGGAAAGTCACTGACAGGGATAGGCGGACATTTAACAGCATACAACTGTGGCCTCCATAATTATCACCGAATTGAATCAATGTCACACGGTCTCAACAAAAATTGCACAGCTCCAGACAGCATTCAAAGGAGGACTGAAGCTGTTCTCAAGGAAAATGGTGCTACCTGACTAGGTACCTGTTTCTGTTATTTTGTCCATCTCCTGTGTGTCTCCTGACATTGGTGTGCTCCACAGCGCCCTCCTGTGGTCGTGTGACCTCCGAGCTGGACGCCCTGGGCTCCTCCTACCCCGGCCTTCACCAGCAGCAGATGGGGGTCACCACCCTGGAGCAGCAGGACTATGACATGGACCCCCTCAGACAGGGCCTGACCCCACCTCAGATGCCCGGAGACCACATGCACCCCTATGGTACAGACTCGGTGCTGTTTAAACATAGTAGACAACTACACTCACAAAACTCACAAAGGTAGAGAGGAAAAACGTAATCATTCAGCTCCTCTTTTGTTCTTCCTTTCTATCTTTTTCTTTTTCATGCTCCTTTGTTGTGAGCTAGATCTGCTTTTCCCCACAAAGCCAAAGACCAGTAACTGTGTAATAAGTGAAACTGAGAAAAAAACTTGACTTCATTGATTTTCATTTATTGGTATTATTTTTGTTGATATGAAATATGAACACAAATTACCTTTGATCTTTAATTTTATTGCATTCCTGTTGCCTAATGAATGGTCAGTTATTTGCCATCATTTTAAACCATCAAATATATGAAATAGTAGATACCTTAATTTTAATGCAACTCCAATTTAAAAGCCGTGTACAGTTCATACCACCAAATTCAAATCTTTCTTAATCAAATCAGTCATCACTAGTAAACCAGTGATCGCTGAGGCTGTCTTATTTTCTTTTAGGTTTTAAGGGCCTGTATGGTGACATGGATGGAGACCCTTTGTATCATCTCGCTGACAGTGACTGCCTGACCCTGGGTGATTCTTCTCTACTCACCCCTATTGACCGCCTCTACTCCATGCAGGACTCCTACTTCACCTCCTGAGAGCGGAGGCCTAGCTCCATGAGAAGAGGAATGTCTTCCTGACTTGGCCCGAGCGCGAGCCTCATCTCCCTGGGCGTCGCTGCCTCTTGGTCCTGTCCTTAGCGTGTGGACCCTCGGGTTAGCAGTGCATTGGTAGTTGAGGAAGTGGGTGTTACTGCTGAGGGGAGGTGGGTATACTGTGATACCATCCTATAGAAGTCAATGGTTATTAGGCTAATAGGTGGTTCTACTCTGTTATGCCCAGTGAAAAAGGTGGATATACTCTGTACCACTGCATATTAACTTGATTACACGGCTGCCTCTTATGCTATACAATCCCAACGTACCTCACAGGCCTCAGAGAAGTATCCTGTGAATGCATGATGCTTTTGGACCTTTTTCACTATGTCTGAAGGTCAGATTATGAGATTGTAATGCACCTACTAATGTAAATAGCTGTTTGGGTGTGTATTTGTATTTATTGTAATTCCAGTATGTGTGTATGCTGTTTGTCCTGAATGAATCAACACTGAATAATAAATAATGGTAACATTCAATCTGCAGTGTGGCACGATGTAAGTATAGATTACAGAACATTGTGATACACATCATGGCTCAAATGTTAGTATGAAGATGGGGTATTCATGCCGAGGGTTACAGCCGGGTCAGTCCATCCGCAGTGCTTATCAGTCCAATCTAGGTGACAGGTCAGTGAGGCATCTTCCAGTGACTGTTGGGTGGATTATCAGGCTGTAAATGCTGGGCTATGACAGCAGTATGGGTCAACGGCAGGTAAGCATCACATCCACACCGCCTGGCCATCATCAACGCTCACATTGTGCTCCTCCCGGTCAAAGGCCCTTGCTGCATTTTTCTGCATTTTCCTTCCTCCAGTCAAGGGGGGGACCACCCAGGTACTGTGCCCAGCTGGAATGCACCAATCCTGGGGAGAGGTTGAGAACCTCAGGGAGGGGGCTCCAGACAACGGAGGGGCTGAAAGCTGTGTCAGGGGAGAATGCCCAGGGTGACACAGAGACATGAAGCCCCACTGTATAGAGTGCCTCCTTGCCCCGGCCGTGAACCCTCTCCTGGACCCATCTCATATTTCCCACTATGAAATCAGACCTTGCAGAGCAGAGAGCACAAGTCAATGGTCAGGAACAATCTAACTGTCTGTCACCGTGGTATGCCACTGCCAACCAGAGCCAAAGAAATGTGCAGCAGCCTATAGTGTGTGTGTGTGTGTGTGTGTGTGTGCCTTTGTATCTGTGTGTCTGCCTGCATACGTGCATGTGTGTATCCTCATGTGAGAAAGTACTTTTCTTTGTTGTAGGGACAAAGTTGTAATAGTACATTTCCTTGCATCTTTCCGGACAGATGAAAGCAAAAAAAAACAGACTTAAATATCAGGGAACTAAGCCAACATGCTCACCTGCGGGCCCTTTTACTTCTTGTACGCGAGTCTGTGCACAGTTGGCATGCATATATGGTTGCCAGCAGCATTGGGTGGGATGAGAAAAATAATCAAACCATGATCATACGGTCACAGCGGGTAGCAATAACCTCATTATTATTCTGACGGTAGCCAAACAGTTTCCTGTCAACAGTTCGGTTATTTATTGCACCCTCCATGCCAACCACGGGCCACAAACCCTCTGTCTTTTAACCGTTATAATTGGCTTCATGCTGTTTCAGCGCCAAGACAGATGCACACGCTTTGCTGAAGATTCTCCGTTGGCCCATTGCAGTACATATTTAGAGTCTGGCTTGGGCCATATTTCATGTACATTGGCACAGATGCGTAGGAAAGATTGTATTGGCACACCAATGTAGAACAAATTGGATATAGTATTCAGATAAATGAATCTAAAATGCAACCATCATACAAATCCTACATCATCTCCAGGACATTCAAGTGAAATTAAACTCAGAAAAATAAATGAAAATCTCTTCCTGATTTAATAGAGAGGGTATTGAATTGACCCTCAGCCTGGGGGTCGTGCAGACTGATAATAGATCACCTCCTCAGCACACAGTGACAGGAGTCACTATATGTGCTAAGCTGACACTTTGGCGCAGTTTGGCGATCTACCAGGTCTTCTGCCATTTTCACCAATTGACCCCAACAGTTCTGGTGCCTATGGAGGAGGTGAAATCTGGGCAACAAAGGTTATGAGGGGCACCAGCTAGACAGGGTCACGCCTTATCACATCACACCAAACGGGCACTGGCGAAAGACTGCCAACACTCATCTGGATGAGTGATGTGATGTATGGTCATGGGCGGGAAATCTGGAACTAGGATTGAAAATTAAGCAGTATCTAGATGTACAGTGGTGCAAGTCAGGTAGCTCGTCTGGTAGCAAAAAGTTAAAAAGCCTTTATTATTTGGCTAGTTCATAGATAGAACACATAAAAACCAACATGTTTCGGCCATGATCTAGCCCTCATCAGGGCAAACATGACACAATGAGCACAATCAGACAGATTACAAAGGAGTTTCAAGCTCAGAGGGTGGGGCCTCAATTATTCAATTAGCTGCCAAGGTAAAAGCCTACATAGTGTAGCTAAACATCCTGGACTGAGAAGTAGGATTATCAGCACCCACATCAGCAACAAACATCATCTCAAAAGAAACAGAAAAAATGGTGACATCTCTATAAATCATAGTATCAAAGAAAAAAATACAAAATAGAGTATAAACATAGTTGAGTATAAACAAAAGATGACACATATCAAAACAACAATAACAATAGCACCCAATGTCCAAACTAGAACAAGGAAAAAAGTACACTGTATACAAAATCCACAACTCCACAAAATATTTACATCACAAAAATCCCTGGAAAGATGGTGGCCTTGAGTGTAAAAATCCATTCAGATTCCTTTTGATTCCTTTTGTATCTAACTTGTATCTTGTAAAGAGTATCTAGATGTACAGTGGTGCAAGTTTGGTTTATACTTTATTGACAGTTTAAGAGAGAACATTACATCATGAACAACATAATACATGCAATTTGGTGGACGCTTTCATCCAAAGTACCCAAGATTATCATGACTGCACACATGTTTAGCACGGCTGGCCCTAGTGGAAATCAAACTCTTAATGTCATGCCTTACCCACTGAGCCATACAGGACCACAATAATAAAATGTATTATATAATGCAACTGTGATCATTTGATTCCAGTATCATTTAATGACACTGTTGTGTAAGCAAGCCCTAAATGGGACTAGGATGAAACAATTTGAATCAACCACAAAAACACTTGCTTTTGATGACTGATGACTTCAGAAATCAATCAATTCAAGCTTCAAAGGCAGGATTCTCTGTCTCGTCCCATGCTGACATATCACTCATAAGTCCTGCAGAGGTCAGAAGAAAGGAGTAAAACAGAGCAGATGCACACGCTATATGCCATATTTATTTATTTTATTTAACCGTTATTTAACCAGGCAGGTCAATTAAGAACAAAATCTTATTTACAATGACAGCCTGGCGAGAGGACAAAAGGACCTCTCAAGGGGAGAAGGGGATCAAAAAAATAAAATAAAAAATAAATATACAATATACAAATGAACACACACCACAGAATACCATTCATGCTGTCATTTTGTCTCACCTTCCTTCTTCTTAAATTGTTTTGCAATCAACAGAGCAAGTCCTAGCAGGCCAAGCACAGCCACAGCAGAGGCAGCCCCAACACCAGTATACTGCAGCATAGCAGTCCCCACTGGAATAGCCTCCTCTGCAACACACAGCCACCACCATCACCATGTAGGACACACAAACTAGCCATACGCTTCTATCAGCTTTGGACTAGGGGGTTGTCGTGAAGTAACCATTTATTTTCACATTTTGAGCATTGTGAAGCCCTTTGAGACTTTAACGGTGATTAAGGGCTATACAAATAAAATATGATTGACTGATTGAATGACATCTCATGCAAATAAATTGTAGTTTTATAAATCAACAGCACAATACTATTGCATTTAGAAGTGATCAGTGTCACTCCATAGAACTTGGTTTACCTGTGCAGGTTGGCACGTTGGCCCTCCAGAAACCACTGGAGGAGCAAGACAGTGCCTCTGTCCCATTCAGGGAGTAACCCTCCTCACAGGTGAAAAGACACTGGGAGCCGAAGCTGAAGTTCCCCAGGGGGTGGGAGCAGTTCATTGAGAGCGGTGACGACAGAGCAGGAAAGGCCTCACACTGGACCACTGGGGTGTGGAAAGGACAGAACTTATTGTTACATAACATCCTACCATCAGATGTTTGACTGTCAAAATAGCAAGATGGATTCCATGGTATTATGCATACAATCTCAGTGACTGATTTAGGGTCTGAAGTTAATGTTAGGCTCTCACCTTGGCAGGTGGGTAGATCCTGACTCCATTGACCTGAGGTGTTGCATACCATGCTGGGAGTTCCTCTCAACCAGAAACCTTTGTTACACCCAAAGTCGCAGTGGGAGCTGTGGCTGAAAGGGGAGTATGGATGGGTACAATTCATCCAACCGTGGTGTGGAGCAGTGGCCAGTAGGGGGCATGGGCGTGCTGTAGAAGCCATTGAACCAAAAATCACCATCTTTTTAAGAGCAAACAATTCCTGGCCATAGACTCAAAGCCAAGACCCAAACCTTGAAATTCATCTAAATACATCTAAGAAATGAATCGTCTAGCAAGCAACTCTAGCAAGTTAATGTGCGAACATATGTAAACATGTAAACCCGCACTCCAAATCAGTACTGTAGCTGGAGAGCAGTAGTGTCTGCCCAGCAGGAGGGAGTATATGCCAGTGCAGTTCTCTCTTATAATGATTTATTACCCAGGCAGTGGGGGACTTCCCTGCTCCACATGCCCAGAGAAGTGCACTCTGTGTCAGCCGTCCCATTAACAAGGAAGCCCCCCTCACAGGTTAGCGTGCACCGAGAACCAAAACTAAACCGTCCATGGGGATGAGAGCAGGATAGGGAGCCGTGAGGGGGAGAGGTCAGATTGTTGCACCTCTTAACTGGAGTGAAGAGAGAGAGGGGGAGACCAATCAGACACTTTAGAGCTAAGTAGCAAAGATGATTTATACAAGATACAACAAGCCTAGAGATAATGTCATCTAAACCATAAACTGTGATCTGATACTCATGCATTAGGAATGCTTTCAGATTTTAGCCAGTAGCTGGTAGCATGTTCCGCTGTAAGACAATAAGAGTGATAATATTGTTTTACCCAAGCAATGTGGGACCTCTGTGCTCCACGTGCCCAGAGAGGTGCACTCAGTGTATGGCATCCCTGTCAGGAGGAAGCCCTCCTCACAGTCTGACACACACTTGGAACCAAAACTGAAGGAACCACTTGGGTCAGAACATGATAGAGAGCCGTGAAGGGGGGAGGTTATTGCATCGCACCTCTTAGCTGGAAGTGGGAGAGAGAGGGAGAGACCAGTCACACACTTTGATATTTAGACCCTGAAGTAATGTCCTCTAAACTAAGGAATGAAAATGTATGTCCTGTTGCACTCCTGAGCTGGAGCGTCACAAAAATGGTAGTAATATTTAGTCTGACACATGTTAACCACAGTCAACACCCATTCACATATTCATACCCTGACAGAAAGGAAGGGCATGACTCCAATTGCCATTGGAGGAACATTTGGTGAAGTTGCTGCCAATCAGATCAAATCCCTCTTCACACTGCACAGTGCATATGGACCTGTAGCTGTGGTCTCCCAGAGGGTCCTGGCATTGCATTGAGGCATGAGGGGGGGCTTTTAGACTGTTGCACTGCACCACTGTAGGAAGAAAACATCTATAATTTATGATAGGAATTCACAATAATTTATAGGAGGTTTGTGTGTTCAGAAGGAAAATGACCCACCTGTGCATGTAGGTGTGGGTTTGCTCCATTGTCCAGAGGCCAGACAGGTGAGTGTGTTGTGTCCAGTCAGATAGAAGCCTTCCCAACAAGTGAAGTTACACCAGGAGCCAAAGGAGAAAGGTTTGATGGTGTCCACGCATGTCATGTTGCCCATAGCAGGAAAGGAAATGGGGGAGCACCTTATTACTGTGTTAGAAGACAGAACGTCACACACATCACAGTCATAGTGGGTGTCAATGTCCTTTTGTGAAATATGTCAGTTTGAATGCATGGTTACACATAACGTCACACTTGTTTCTGACGCCACCTTTATAAACATGGCATGAGCATGAGGTGGTGGTATGAATAATCATGTTGACATAATTTACAGTCAAAGGAAATGGCAACTGCTTACCCACATTAAATCACATTCAATGTTATGTTTGTTAAATGCAGGCACAAATGAGTGTGAAACAAACCGATAACAAGTGTGACCTGACTCTGATCTCATACAGTCTGAGCGGGATATCACTCCCTATGGAAACACTGGTCAGCTACAGTACTGTAAGTAGTAGTATTAGTAAAGGCTTCATGGTAACAGGGTATCACAAAAAACAAGAAGTTAGCTCTTACTATTTCTAAGTTATGATAATTACACTACCTGTACATGCTGGGACACTGGCAGTCCATTGGCCAGCGTGGTCACAACGTATCCAGTTCTGTCCATTGAGCTCATAGCCTTCATCACACTGGACCTCACAGGTGGAGTTGTAGCTGTGAGGGGCGATGGGGTCGCTGCAGTTCATACTACTTGCACTGGGGGTGTACTTCAGAGCTGGACACTGTTCAACTGAGATAGGCAGTGAGACATTTTTTTCTTGTAACTTTGAAATCCAAAATGAATCTTATTTCCTGCTGAAACCTGATCATACGCAGTGCTCATACCTTGGCACTGAGGAGCGGGGTGGTCCCAGTGCCCGTTGGCTTGGCATAGCAGACTGCGTGCCCCCACCAACTGAAATCCAAGGTCACAGCGGAAATGGCAGGAAGAGTTGAACCGATTAGGCCCATAGAAGTCGAAACAGGAAAAAGAACCTTGCTCTGGAACCAACATGGTACTGCACGCGATTGCTGACAATAGAGATTGATCAAAAACAACAAGAACATTGTTTTACTCATCGTAGAGGGGTTGTCATGGCTTGTTTGAACGATTATGACAGTGGTTACTCACCTGCTTCACAGCGTGGCCCTTGGAAACCGGGATGGCATTGGCAGGTGTAGTTTCCTATGGTCTCCACACAGTCTGCATGGACACTGCAGGAATTCTGTGAACAAGAAGCTACGTACATACAGAGGAAAATCTGAGATGGTATAGTAAGGACATAGGAGTCAGTAAATTAGTGAGTTAAACGAATGAAAGAATGCTCTACCAGTGTAGCAGACAGTTCCCTTCTTCTTACGACACCTCTCATCGTTCCATTTGGCTGTGTCTTTCTCCCTCTTGATGTAAATCTCCACACAGTCTTCATAAGCGTTATTAGGCTCATCAGTCGCCCAGTTCTCAGCCTCGTCGGTCAGGGTCTTATTGGTTCCCACCCAGGTCCAGACATCGGCCACCTTGCGGATGCCAATCCAGTAGTAGCTGGGGTTGAAGGGCAGCATCTCGTTGAGGAAGGCTATCTCCCCCTTGTTTTGGATGGCCACCATGTCTGTGAAGTGCTGTTGGCACCACTCACGAGACAATTTCCAGGTTCGGCTTGGGCTGGTGCTGTAGTTGTACATCCATGCCTGTACTCCTCCACTGCTCCAGTCTAAAGTCAGGGAGAATGAGAATGAGAATGAGAATTATTTGGACCATAGGGCCAAATATTTTATGTAATTTTATGTAATTTTATGCTCAGCAAGTTTTTACTTCTATTTTTACCTCAAAAGCCTAACCAGAGTCTGGGGTTGCAAATTAGCCTCTGGTTAGAAATGGTTTATACAGTGCATCTGTTCTTGTTTTTAGCTTGCACCATGCTGGTTTATAACCTGTACAATGCTTACTTGTTTTGCCCCACAACAAATAATAAGTAAATACCGTACATTTTAAAAAATGAGCTGGTGAACACCAAGCTAAAAGATTCATGCAAACTTACCTTGGGTAAATGCAATCAATGCAGCTATCAGCAGCCCATGATACGGGCTTTGTCTAACATGAACTGGTCCCATCTGAAACATTTGAAAAAGGAACATACAGTATACTATTAATGCTAATGCATGCATGAAAGTACAATGTCTGCATCACTATTTCATGGTTTTACCATTTGATCTTAAAGTGAATGTCATCAATGTTTCATCCACTCAGAGTTGGACTGTAAAATGATTTCCTTAAGGAAATGAGTCAATACCCAGTTTTGTAATATCTATTTTACCACGACTTCCCTTTATGATAGGGTATCACTCTCCCCCGTCCCACCCATAACACTCAATGGGTGGGAGAGTATTAAGTAATACACATATTACTTATTACTTATACCTATTGAATGTAATTTTCATTTAATTTCTGTAGAAAGTTTGTTTGTTTTGTGGTGACCCTTCAAAAAAACAGACACATTATGCAAAGTTTACAATTATACAAGATTTTATTAGATGAAAGTCACAAAACCTTAAATCAAACCACAAATAAATCATGGCTTGCAGAAGTCTCTTCACGTGGCTTATCTCCTTTACACATTACTTAATGATTGACATAATTACACACGTAGCAGATCGTTCTATATTCTAACATGAATGAGGTTCCAGTTGTCCTTCAGTCTTGTGTCTCACTGGGTGGACTTGTCCCTTCTTCCGGCTCCCTGAAGTACAAACAGTAGGGAAAGGAGATATCAACGAAGGGATGCCTACTCTTACAAAATGATTAATTATTACAAATTATGGAACATTTTAAAAGCGAGTGCACAACATACATGGTTCCTTGGCTGACAAATGGATTTTACAGATTGAATTCTCTATATTTTGGAGACAACTTCAAGTAATGATTTCTAGAAATTAACCTTTAACTTTTTTTTAATGTGGAATGTAACACAGTGCATAAAGAGTGCATGAATCTTGGGTGGAGCAGTTAAGGGAAAGTAATTGCAACACGGACCTTGATTGGGCAAGTTTCTTTCCTGTGAGAAATGAAGAACAGACTATTATTGAAGCATATTGCAAAAGGATTGCATCGCATTTTTATTTTGAAATAACTAATAAGACTTACTGTTTCTGTGCTTCATGCAGCAGAAAAAGATGCAGCATATGGCCGAGAAGGCTCCACAACCCGCTACAGCCATTAGAGCATGTTTATAACCTGAGGAAATGAAAACATACAGTACAGTCATTTTAATCTTCAGTAATCTATTGCTTCACAGTGTAGGTTGTTCAAATTTGAGCAGAAAGACGGTTACTACTCTCTCTTGCTATACTACCATTTCTACTGATGATGATGATGATGATAATAATAATAATAATAATGACAAAGTGCTGAAAAAAATATGATGAACAGTCCAACCTGTCACACCTCTTGGCGTAACATTTGTGACTAATGAGGGATCATAAAGGGATTTTAATTACTTGCACAAACGGGCCTCGGTCCGCTCCAGACACCAGCACTGCCACAGGTAATGTCTGGTGAGCCCAGCATCAGGGAGCCCAGGTAGCATCCAAATCGACAGGTTGAGTTGAATGTCTGGTTCCCTCCGGAGCAGTAAAAGTATCCATCATCAGGCTGAGACAGAGGGGCGCATTCCACAACTAGAGACACATATACAATACAGGTTAAAGATCAACTGTGATATTTGTACCTTCTCATGATGCCTTCGTACTGTGGCAATGTTTCTTTTTTTTAGTCTGCATACACACTGATGTTAGATTAGTATTTTGAATGTATTCTCAGTCTGGCCCCAGGAAGCTGAGGAAGCAGATGCTGAGGCCAAAGTGACCATCATTGTTGTGGGTTAAAGGTGAAATGAGGGGTGAGTTAACAACACACAAACACATGCAAAATCAACAAGGAGCCCTTCAGGCAGTAGAATGAGTGATGAGATGCTAAAATGCTTATGACGACAATGTACAATTTCTGTCCAAAACAGCTTTAAATGTTAATTCTGAGGATGGGATGTGGGTCAGTGAACTGTGCAGAGGATATCCTGTGGAGGTATTTAAAGAATAATACATTGTACACATTAATAAGTGTATTTACTGTACTGGTGCAAATGGCTCTTTGTCATTTTTCAACCCTGAAGAGTTGCACCTGACCTCAAATGACCCTGGCAATTTATATCCCTCCACATACAGGACACCACAGGAGGAATCAGCGTACTGGTTACCAGTGGGACCAGAGGATTTCATACTACGATTCTCGGGTTTCACTGGCTCCTTATATGTTACACATTACTGTACTAATGTACATAATTGATCAACTTTCCATGTTGTGGTCTGCAGGGAAAAGGTGCATGAGTGATAAATGATCAAACAGCTCTCTGCTTACCTGTTTGGCACCGGTCCCCCTCAAAGCCAGGTTCACAGAGGCAGGTTATGTTATCAATGGTTTCACGGCATCTTCCTCTACCACATGATGTTGCATTACATTGGGCTGTCAAGGGAAAGTGCATTACTTAATATTACCACAGCACTTTGAAACTTGAACCATATAAATGGTTAATAAAGCTTTCCAACCATTCTCAGTTCATTAGGGTTAATCTGAAATTGTTAGATGTAAATGCATATTGCAGATTCATAAGGAAAACTAGCAGGTTTTGTGTTGCTGTTGACAACTCGGTTGCGTTTGTTCCTGTCAACATTCCTTACCTTGGTAACAAACAGGGAATTTCAAATTGCCGCATTTCTCATCATTCCACTTCCCTCTGTTTTCTCTGTTGTTAACATAGATCTCCACACAAAACTCTGTGGTATGGTTATTGTTAGGTTCATTCGCTGCCCACGACTGGTTACCGATCCACGTGCTGTTATTCCCAACCCAGGTCCACGATTCATTTTTGTGGGTTTTTGTGATTCCAATCCAATAATACGGAGAGCTTTGTCTGACTGGCAGCACAGAGACCAAGTAATCATTCTCCTCCTGGTTTTGGATGGCCACCATGTCTGTGTATTTTCTCTGACACCAGTCTCTGGCCTGGGTCCAGTTCATTTTCTCAGTATTAGAGTAATGGTATGTCCAGCCCATGGTACCCCCAGACAAGAAACTACCTATTATATAAACAAAAGCAAAAAGTTAAGGATGGCACATTACAGTTTGATAGATTGTCATCAGAAGTGTATGTTGAGTCTTTATGTAATGTTTAGAGTCAACACATCTATGCTTATCAATAGCGTATTTTGCATATTAACTTATTAACTATTAACTTAAAGCTAATACCCACCAAGGAGGAGGATCAGTGTCCACTTCATAGTACCCGGCAATGGCTTCTGTTAGAGAAGACCTGTTATCTGTCCAAAGAATAATCAGAAGCCAAAATATTAATATCATCATAAAAAATACTGAATAGTAAAATATTAGAATTAATCATCTCAGCATTGTTATTTCAATATACTGACAAGAAATAAGCTTGCCACTGCAGTAAGGTATATTACCGTATTATACTTACTGTGTTATATGTGGTGGTAAGTGAGTGGTCGTGTGCAGCAGGTTGGGGACCAGCATCTGACTTGGGCTTTTATATGTCTCTCAGAATGCTTTATCACATTATCATAGAATACCTGGATGCATCGGTTTACTGCACAGAAGACTGAATGGATGTGATGAATGACTGGTTGAATGGCTGACGGAATGACTTGCCACTGTTTGAATAGACCTTTTGGGAAATGTCACCCCTTCCTGGTATAGGTGGTGTCAAGGCAAGGTTTTCCAGTCAGATATGAATGTATAAGAAAACAACAATAAAAAAGCAATGCAAACATTAGATCACCAATATACCTCAAGAATTGTATATCCACCATGAAAGTAAAGCACATTATGGGTCCCTGAGCCATCTTATATACTGTAGTAGTGACTATAGCTACGTATTTCCAAAATGGAAAATGGACAGTGGCTCAGTCTGTAGGACTTGTGTTGGGAATCGGAGGATTGCTGGTTCAAGTCCAGTGCGGACCAGTCAAACGGGGGTGGAGTGTTAGCTGGAGAGGTGCCTGTTCATCGCCTGGCCACTGCCCAGGTGCCCTTGAGCAAGACACCGAACCCCTCCAACTGCTCGGGGCACCGTTAAGCGGCAGCCCCATCACTCAGACATCTCTCCATTAAATGCATGTATATAGGTCCTGTGTGTGTGTGTGTGTGTGTGTGTGTGTGTGTGTGTGTGTGTGTGTGTGTGTGTGTGTGTGTGTGTGTGTGTGTGTATTTCAGGGCCTGGGTATGTAAAAAAATAACAACTGAGTGAAATAAATTGAATTTCCCCTCAGAGATCAATAAAAGTAGC
>CABFOS010061613.1:0-12707 GCA_900660315.1 Diretmoides pauciradiatus | reverse complement strand
AAAGCCTCTATTTATTATTTTCTCCCCCTCTCACTCACTCACTGTGTGTGTGTGTGTGTGTGTGTGTGTGTGTGTGTGGGTGTGTGTGTGTGATAGAGAGAGAGAGAGAGAGAGATCAACACATGAAGTGTAATCTGTAATGTCTCTCTATCTCGCACGCACACACACACACACACACACACACATCATGACCCTGATTTCATATTTCATCCAGGAGACCTGACACATTTCTCTCTCATCCTGCGCGTGTCCCACTTGAAGAACAAAGAGGCATTATGCTAATCAACAATCTCACTTACAGGACATTAAAGGTGCTATATGTAGCATTTTGTGGCACCATCTGCCATTAGGAGTAACTCTGAATGCTTTAGCTCTGCACTGGAACAACAGCACCCTCCTCCTGTTTTGTGCCGTAAAGCAATCTATCAGCTTTCCCACATCATCTAACCCTATGGCACACAATGTAAAATGCAGTGTAGAGCTGGTAGCAGCTGCTTCTCAGCGATGGTCTTGTTTGTTTACAGTAACTATATTAATGACTCAAACTAAATGTTTATTAAAAGTTAAGGTTTTATTAGTCCTCAGACATTCAATCAAGACAAGGCTGTAGTATATAGTACAGTATATGGCAAAATGATTAACCAATAACATGCTTGAAACATGTAGATTTTGTATATGTAAATAGTTATTTTCCAAAATAGGATATCCCTGTGTAAGCGACATCTACAAAATGATTGATAGCACAAATTTAGGACAAATCATGGCATTGTTAAAAGGACAGGCAAAATGATACCACTTTAATACACTGGGTTATGATGAACATGTATTTGAAGTCCTCATATCTCCTCCTTTCCTGTTCAGTCTCAACAGTGCAGGAAGCAACCAGCCGGTGGTGTCATTGAGTCATAGTCATTAATACAAGTGTGTATACAAAAGATTGATAAGATATAAGATAATCTTTTGCCAAATCAGGAATTTTAGTTAGCAAATCAAACATCTTAAGTCAAGAGCCACTCTGTACTCTTGGCTAGATTGGTGGACAGCACATACATTTGGATCCGTATCATAAATGATGTGAGTGAATTGCACACAATCTTTCTGTTTCTACACACATGAACTGAGGTTATAGCGTGAGTGGGTGAGTAGAACCTTGTCACAAAGCTGGAAAGGGTGTGTGTTTGTAACCAGAGCCCCAAGTGGTGTACTCCATTTAGTGGCCTACTTTTGCACAGCCTCCTTTTAGACATGGATAAAGGTGGACAAGACGTCAACAATTTAGACAAAGTTGTTACTCATTTGAAAAGGTTTTGGCAGTGAATGCTGAGGTCTATGCATCATCTATGAGCACAACCAAAATAAGCGGCAAAAGCAAACATATCAAACATCTGTCCAGAATCTGCTGAAAACATCAGCTCAGCAAAGAAATAATTAATGGTAGCAAAATAGCCACTCATAAAATATTCACCATACACCTCGATGGAACCTGTTTTAGCAAAATGTTAAAGTGGCAAAGCACTAATTCAAGTCACTCTACACGAGAGGGTCAGTTAAACGGCTCAACTGTATAATGCAATATAAATAAACACACTATGCACATAATTTCATCACAGTTAAGTTTTATTTCATTCAACATTTCACATTACAAATATTTAAAAATTATGCATACTGTTATAAATAGTTGGCTGCAAACAATTAAATAACATTAGATTTTTCTTTTTCGTTTCACTAGCACTTCTACAGACCAACTCCTAGAAATATGGACATATCCGTATTACATAACTTAATTAGAAAGGAAAATACAAAAATAGGAACTTATAAAGTGAAATGACAATAAAAATTAAGGTGATATCTTAAGTAAAAAATGCTATTAATAAATACAACAACCTTCCCATACACAGTTAAAAACTATTGAAATTTTGCCATTAAGTAACATTAACAGACAAATATTTAAATATTTATTTTCCTTCAGAAAATGTGAACCATATATTGTGGAGCACAATATAGCAATTAGTAAAAACTAGACACTTTAACATATTAAAAGCTTCACCTCAAAAATATAACAAAAATCTGATCAAAATTATAAAAATCAATTATACATTCCAATTAAAAATATACCAATAAACAGCTAAATACATTATTGACCTAATAATTACAATGCAATCAATCACAGTAGCTTGAAATAAACAAAATAAGCAAATGAGCACAAAACCTTTAATGTTTTAAAAATAACTTCAATTATTTATATTAGTACAAATAGTTTGATTTCTTTTCTTTTTTACAAACACCAGCATGAAAAGGATTACAATAACAGTAGAAAATGACTGTGAAAAACATATTAACATCTTCTTTAATTAAATGTCTGCAATTAAAAATGGCATTAAAGAATTACATTGCAAAGAGTCTTTATCTGGAAAAAGGTTCAAAAGAAGTATTGCACATAACAACTTGAAGTTAACTTGCAACATTTACCACATTCAAGTCTTTAAGCTCCCCTTCCTCCAGATA
The DNA here is from genome assembly GCA_900660315.1 of Diretmoides pauciradiatus. Classification (NCBI taxonomy): domain Eukaryota; kingdom Metazoa; phylum Chordata; class Actinopteri; order Trachichthyiformes; family Diretmidae; genus Diretmoides; species Diretmoides pauciradiatus. The sequence continues at coordinate 10,202 of CABFOS010061613.1, read as the reverse complement.
GGTCTATAAGATCACCTCAACAGACAGCGGGGATGAGTTCTCAAGTCTTTTAAACAGTGTTCTATAGGGATGCTCAAAGTCCTGCACTGCCAAATCGATTTAGAGTTGGTTTCTGTCTTGTTTCTCGACTTATTTTTCTGCCCTGTGCATCCTGCAGAGGTCTGCGAATGGGGAAGCGAGGAGATCAACACATGGGGAGTGGACAGGGACGTGGGGGGGTTGAGGTGAGAGTGAGTTTGGGGGGTGTCCTTAACAACTTAATAGTTGAGAAACATTTGGTGCACACCACAACAATTAATTTTTAATAGCTAATTCATGTACTTGTCATTTTCTCTTTTTTTGTCATGCATGCTAAAGATTACAATAGGAGCTAGTTGGCAAGTTCAAGAATATATATATATTTTTTTCAAATATTAAAATATCTAAACACCAAACATCCATTCTTGTGATACGAGATTCAGCGTTAAGCGTGAACCAAATTTTGCATTCTCCTTATAATAAGTTATATTCCAGCTATGGAGAGGAAACCAAGACAGAAGTTACCATTTCCAACTAGGATAGCCATTTTTAGAGACATTAACATCAATTTCAAATTATCGCTTTTTTTTCTTCTCGCCATGCTGTTATCGACCAGATTGACTGGAAACATCTAGTGTACGAAAGCTAAGACCAAGAGAGCAATACACTTTGGTCTCTCCTCTGCAGATTTGAAGTCGCATCAACACAAGTGCGCACTTAGTTGTAAAGATTCCTCAGCACTGAAATGTATAAAAAGCATAATTGAAAATAATATATATTGAAATCACTCAACTTTTTTCTTAAAATGAACATTTCCATATATGCAGATCTCTCAGTAACAAAAGTACAAAAGCTACCTTTCACAATGTGAAAAATTGAGGTATTGCAAAAAGGAGTTTCCCCATTTGTGAAAAATGTGCCTAAAATGACTGTTGGAAAAAGAAAAAATATTTAGAAAAGTAGTGCATAATAAATGTTTATATGTGCATGACAAAATAATTTAGCTAGAAAACACTGTACCAAAAATCAGCAGGCCATGTATAAAATAATCTTTTTTTCATCTCATTTAACAGCAAATTCTTCACAAAGTGTTTTTACTTCTAAAATGCTCACCCACCACACCCACAAAACTAATATCCAGGGTGCAAAACTGGTGCAACAGCACAACATCACGCCGATAAGAGGATACGTTTCTCACTAGTGTGTATAATAATCAAGTTTATAGTTCTGTACTAACTCCCTGACATGTTTAAATCCTCGGCAAGTAGAATCAGATACCACTGAGTGACTTAAAACTTCAAACAAATGTGAGAATTAGTTTAACTTTTGCTGTGTGTATATGTGTACTGTATGTTAATTCCCCCCAAACATGACCAACTTGCAGACCTATCTGAGTTAAAAACAACTGCCTATCAACATACAGCTCCATGTTGAGCTCTGGAGAGTATAAAGCCTGCAGGAAAGCTGAATAGGGCCAGTTGTTTTTCACTGGTGTTCTCCCGGGTTTCCACTGCACTGTTATACTGTATCTATATATATATGTATGTATATTCAAGGCCAATCTTTGGTTTGCTGGAGTCCGTCTGGGCTTGACAATTAAGTAAAATTGGATAGAAATGACAGGTTAAAAAAATATGAAAAACTCCTTAAAGAAACAACAAAGAAGAGAGGAACAAAAACCTAGACAGGAAATGAGCTACAGTATGACCCACTACTGCACAGCCATCTTTGGTTCTCTAAAGTCACTGGGTGCAACCTATTAGAACTGCAGTCTTGTTTTTAAGGAGCAAACTGCATGTGGGTCACAATGGTGTAGTAGTAGAGCACACTGCAGAGACTATCTTCATTTATGCTTCAAAAACACTGGATGCTGAGTTGGATTAGCTCGGCTGGAGAGGGGATAGAGGGTTCGCCCAAAGGGCAGACGCCTCTACGACTCAAGTGTGTGCTGATGATTTGGAAATCAGATAAACTTTAATTGCTTCTTTCATTAAATGTGGTTGACTCTCGAACGCAAAGTAGAGCTTTAAGTAAAGACTTGGGAGAATTGCACAAATGCATTAAAAAAGTAATAAAGACAGGCATTTCCCATCAGATGGTAGAGCCCCATGAGAACTGCAACAAAGGTGGTCACAGTTGACCACTCTTCTCTTGACGAGTTACCTTCACCTTAGTCCTGAAGACCCGGATTAGAGCCCCTTGTCTTTAGAGACACAGGAGGGGGGGATCTGATCCATGGATTCCATTTTGGATTCCAATATCCAGAACTACAAGGCCCTAGACCTCTGTTAGCAGCTACCTTAGCAGCTAGGGCCATAGAGGGGAAGTGGGGTTGGACTTATCTCTATACCGGCTAGCCTTTCTGGGTCTTTGTAGTTTCCCTACGCCATACATTCCCCCAATATACTGTATACTTTATGATGCTCCGTTCTGTCCCTAGCACAACCCCGGGTTGGAGTACAAAAATAAGGAGGTGATGAAGCAGTGAGTACAAAACTGTGCCAATGACATCACACTCCGCCTGTTGCATCACTTCCCTTTGATTGTGGTCCTAAGGAAAGGAGAACACCAGCGGGCATTAATCTTTTCTTTCATTTGTTTTGTTTTTTAACTGTATTCGGCACATTAGCAGCTGAGCTTGAGGTATTAGTTTTTGCATGTCAGAATGGAGATCAAAACCCAAATACATGTTGCTGAAAATCTTCTTTTTTTTTCAAGTAATATCAAAATATTTGTATGGTCTCGGAAAACAAGAGGTTCAAACATTTTGATCTGGGAGGAAAGAAGAACCCATTTCATTCTGCAGTTTGCCCTCTATTCTTCAAACTTAATTGAGATTCAGCTTTGGTTAACTACTAAGGGTCTCATATACTGTATTTGCACTCTTGAGAAAGGAAATAAGTGCACTCTTCTTTAGCAACACCTTTTTCAATTCACATTTGCTCTGGAGCAAGACAAAATAATAACACCTCTTAGAAATAAATAGCCAATCGTATACCAGTTGAATAGCATTTGCTCTGGAGCTTTTTAACAAATTAAAGTCATAGCTCTGCTAAGAAACAGAAGGTCAATCAAATGCCAAATTGGGGCCTCTTATCAAAATTAAAACCAAGTATACTGCTTAGAATAAATGGCCAAATGAATAGCAGAGTACCCTCTCACAACCCAATCTTTCCTACATATATTTTTTGTGGACTAATTAAAAAAATATAAAAACAAAAAAAATCAAATGGATAAATTAAATTATATTACACATCTTTTTCTTTTTTTTCCTTGCTGGACATATTTGGATATAATTTCCAGTTTTTCTTTTCTCTTCTATCTTCAAAATATAGATATATATTAACTTAAAAAAATGAGAAAAGGTTCAGTGAAATTAGAGCAAAAAGGAACCAGCAACAGAAAAGTGCATTTATTTGTACAATGATTTGCGACTCCTGCACTACCTTCCCTACTGCTCCCCTGTTGCCTCTCCCGCTCCGTCCTCTGCTCAGTTCCAGCGGAAGGAGATGTGACGGGGTCGGTCGCCTCCCTCCTTCACCAGGGGTTTGTGGAACTCTCGTCCAGCGCGGGAGTGGATGGCCGCCCAGCAGTACTCACAGTAGTACTGCAGACAGGTGACGTTGGCGCAGAAGAAGGGCGCGAACTTCCCACCGCAGCGAGTTCCCTGGCACTCATCGCACAGCTGGTCGTCCAGCACGTATGGCTTCACTTCCACCTGCGATTAGGGGTGAGAATTAGTTAGACTTTAGCAATGCCGATTCCTTTACTGACGAGCCGATTCCTTATAAAGGAGTAGGGCTGCACGATAAACCGATTTTGAATCGTAATCCAAATTAATTAGTTAGGACGATGTTAAAAACATGAAATCGAGTCAAATCGATGTTCCCTTTAACTAGCGCAATTACGGTATGGCTCTCTCTCATGTCTCCCTGTGCGCCTCCGTAGTAACCTCCTCCTCTGTATTGTCAACATGGTGTTTGCTCAAGGAAGCGAGGATTTCGTTGCTAAAAAGGGCAAGAGCAAGTCAGTCGTGTGGAAATGGTACGGCTTCGCAGTTTCAGATGAAAAGCAAACCACTCCCCGCTGTAAAGTCTGTCTGAAGGCCGTGTCTACTAAAGACAGCAGCACGACAAACGTACTTCAACACCTCGAGAAAAACCACACGCCGGAGTGGGAGCAGTGTGTTGCATTGCACAAGAGAAGAACCTGTTGTTTATTTTTAAGTGAAGTTTGGTGAATGAGAGGTTCTCACTTAATTAATCCCAAGGGATTTATCTTTGTTTGGTCAAGAAGACTGTAAAGGTAGTGGTCACTTTATTAATCCTAAGGGATTTATCTTTGTTTAAGGTCTGAAATTGCACTTTATTCCCAATAGGGAAATTTGTTTGCCAATTTTTGAAATAAAAACAATATTTGAACTAATTTAATCTTTTGTAGTTTTACCAAAAAAAAATCGAAATCGAAAATCGAGTTTTCAGAGAAAAAAATCGGGGATTTTATTTTTAGCCAAAATTATGCAGCCCTAATTACAATATGAATTTATTTTCTAAATGTCACGATTTTTCTGTTGTCAATTTTAATTTGCACATTAAGAACAAACTACTTAATACTTACAGGGATAGTTCAAAATTTTTGGGAAATTAATTTTCCGTCTTACCCGAGTCAGACGAGACGATCGATGTCATTATAGTTTCTGTGCGACCAGTTTTTAGAGGAATAAAACCGGAGTGTAAGCCTAGCGTAGCACAAACACTGGAAACAGTTGGCTCCACTAGCCTTACACACACACCTTCCAACAACTCCCAAGCTGTCTCATTTACACGTTGCATCTAGCGTATGGAACACGAGTTGTTGTTTTACAAGCAGTTATAGTAGTAAGACCTATTTCTTGACGAATCCACTCAGCGCAGTGATTCCAAGCTGAAACAGTGTATACCTGCCCGGGACTTCGTAGCTTCAGCTCGGAATCACTGCGCTGTCAAGAAATATGTCCTACTATATAACTGCTCCTAAAACAACAGCATCTAATTTTTGCATTTTTATTTCCACTTGTGTTACATACGCTAGATGCAACGTGTACATGAGACAGTTTTGGAGTTGTTGGAAGGTGTATCTCTTCACTTTTGACAGAGCCAGGCTAGTGGAGCCAACTGTTTCCAGTCTTTGTGCTAAGCTAGGCTAACACTCCGGTTTTATTTCTCTAAAAACTGGATGCACAGAAATGAAAACGATATCGATCGTCTCATCTGACTCGGGTAAGATGGAAAATCAGTTTATTCCCCAAAATGTTGAACTGTCCCTTTAACACTACTGCTTACCACTTTAGTTTCTTTTCAGTCATTGGTCAATTTTGAAAGTTTCCGTAACAAAGTACAACATGGTGTTTTGAAAGCGTCATCTCCATGGCTTTTTCTTTTTTGTGTTGCTAATGTGTTCTGTTTTGCTCTCTCTCTCTGTCTCTCTCTGTCTCTCTCTCTCTCTGTCTCGCTCTCTCTCCCCACTGTCTTGTTCCCTCTAGGTCTGATTTCAGGTCAATATGCTTACGAATTACTTCCCCTCTGCCCCCCAAACGCTTAACGCTTCTTCCACGTTCTCTTACCAACTGCACTGGGAAGCTGAGTACATTTACACTTCTCTCTTTCATCTGTTTCATGTTGCACAGCTCATCCCTTGAATATGGCTCTTCTGGTCACACACTACATTAAAGGATAATTCCGGTCATTTTCAATGTGGACTTTATTTTCCCATGGTCGTGTGTCTATGTGACTGGTGGGAAAAAGAAATTTTGAAATTAGTCCAGTATTGAGCAAGTCCGTAGGTGCTAGCGGTTAGAGGTTAGCTTTTAGAGAACTATACACTTGCCCTCCGGCGATAATGTTAGAGCCGCATTAGCCGCTAATCACTAAAAACAGTGTTCACTCAATACTGGATCAATCAAAACACACGACCATGGGAAAATAAAATCCACATTGAAAATTACCGGATTCATCCTTTAAGTTGTACTGGCCAACTCATGCAAAAAAAACAATGGAGCGTCAGTGTAGTCACATCAGTCCCTCCCCCTCCAAGAAGAGGCTTTTAGATTCAGGTCTCAATCATGTACAGCAGGGGGTCAGTAGCTCTGTACCTATCAGAGAAGAGCAGTCGGTAGTGTTGCGCTGCTTGTAATGTGACGCATTAACATTGCATGAGCTTGTTCAAAAGATTTTTTTTTCGTCTTTTATTGTATCTGGGGGAAACTTAAACCCTTGAAATATTTGTTTTCATTTGTTACCTTGGACTTTCCTGCAAGTTTTGCAGACGTAGCTGACCAAAACGTATAATAATTGTAAATTTCTCATAATGACAAATAATTGAAATAATAATTTCTCTCATCCCCTACTGGCTTGTTGACCGTTCTCTCTGTCACATTATGAGCTTGTCTTGTGGACTCACGTTGCGTCGCCACGCCTGTGATTTCCCACAGTGAGAACCCACTCCCCACAGTAGAGATCGCCATCCGCAACACCGGCGACGCAGACCAGTGGTGCCCCCTGCTGGAGACGCTGACGGACGCCGAGATGGAGAAGAAGATCCGAGATCAAGACAGGAACACGAGGTGAGACAGAAAAACCGATTTCATTATTAACGTTACACTGCCTGGTTTTTGTTTTGCTTTTTTTTTGGGGGGGGGGGGTGTAAAGACTTTCCACCTGAATCCAACTCAGACTTCTACCCATCTAAAATGTACCTGTTGCGTAAAAATAATTATCATCAGCGGATGTGAGACCAAGCTAAAGATTTGCTCTGAATTATGGGTAAAATAAGACATTTGAAAGGATGATCTTATACAAAAACAAAACAAAATGACAACTGCTATAGTACAAAGCCCAAGAAATCTACTTGTATTTTTTGTCAAATAAATATGCTGAAAATTAGATGTAATGTGAAGAAAATCTGTAGCCCACATTTAGCTGATGAACAAAATGACACAAGTTTAATTTTAGATCATTTAATTGTAACCAAGAAACATTTAAAGATGGTGACTAGATGTAGTTCAGCAGAAAGTAAGCTAGGTTTGTGGAACGTGCCCTCACTTGCGCTAATGGACAGATGGATGAAAGTGTTTACCAGAAGTGATTATTGTCAGTGTGTTTAGCTTGTGTTTTCCATGTCTATGTATCTCCATGGTATATGTCAGTGGGCATTAGTCTCCTACTAATAATTGTATTAAAATATCTGTATTCTTTTTAGGCGCATGAGACGTCTGGCCAACACCGCCCCCTCCTGGTAGAAAGAAGCATTTAGCTGCATCGGTGCCTCCGTGGGCTGTTGGTGACGCTTCCCCTGGAGATTCCCGTTACTATGGAAAAAAGCAAGCAACAATACACACCTGCACACACACACACAGGTCATTGGTAAAGGGTGGATAAGACATCTGGACATTCCCGTAAGCACCAAATGCACACACAGCCATGCTGATCAACCTCCATCAGAGCTTTTTGCCGCACAGTACCACAAACTCACGGGCATTCCACTGCTTACACAGTTCATCATCGTCTTCATTAACTTTGCTTTTGGCGCATCAGCCATGATAACAAGAGTTATATCTGATCCAGGATCACTGTAAGCTAGTGTTTTCTTTTTAAGGAGGATTATCTGTTGTCTGTTACTGAATCTAAACCAAACCAAACCATGCTCATCCGCACCGTTCATACAACACTACACTGACTCCAGCCCTGTCAGGGCAGCGTTGGTGTTACCGGGCCTGGTAACAGGTACCACGGGGGATTTCTCTCCAGAACAGAACGTGTCAGTGATTTTCTCCAGCTGCCCCCAGAAAAAAATACCTTCTGTATTTTTGTGTAAATCTTGACGTCTTGCAGTCAGTTTAATCCCGTCCGCTTGCTGATGGTGTTTCATGCATCTCTGTTATTAGTAGGGATGGGGATTGAAACCCGGTTCTATTAAGGACCCAGTTCCACATTTTTCAAAACCCAAAAATTAGGATGTGGAAAAAGGTTTGAGCTTGATCGATTGTCTAATAAAGTTTTGAATAAAATTAAATTGCCAGCCAACCGGCAGCAGAACTTTCCACTGTCTTCCAATTGAAAAACTCCATCAACTCCAGCTGCTGCAGCGGGACAGTCGTACTCCTCCACTCAAAGTCTCCGTTAAAGCAGCACCCAAACTTCATAGCAAGTCCCGTTAGTTAAAAATAATAATCCAATGTTGAAACCCGCGTTGAACTCGGCCGGATGAGAACTAGTTAACTAGTTAAACAAGGTGCCATAAGGTTACATTATGATGCGTCTGGTCAGTAAAATGAGTATTAGGCGAAGGTAAATAAAATGTCATCATGATGTGTTCAAGTTTAACTTTAATCTTGGACAATGTAGCTTTTGGTGAGAAACTTGAATAAATACAGTTGTTTGGACCAAATAATAGAAAAGTATCGATAAAAGACTCGGATCGTTAAAGAGTCTCGATAGTGGTATCAATAAAAATGAACGATCTCCATCCCTAATGATAACCAGTGGTGGAGCTTTACCAGGTTGGAGAGGTCGTCCTGTTCTGCTGTGGGTGACATGTGACATGTCCCTGGATCGCCGTGGTTTCCCAGTAAACTAGTTTACCATGTGAATGACTGATGACCGTAATTACTGATGTGCACAGGCAACATCAAATCACCCGACCTCCCCCGGTAAGACTAACGCTGTGCAGAGAGAGGGCTATAAACACACTATGGCCCGGATCTACTCAATGTTTGCAATAGTGCAAATCAAATGGTGGGTGTAGGTTTTAGCGATTAGTCTCTCTGTGATTTCCCTCCTTTATATGTGTGGGTTCCCAGTTTTAACGCATTATCTGCACGTGTGGTCATTTGCATGCTAAACCTTAGTAAATGCGTTGACTAATTGCGCCCACACTCGCGCCTCACATCGTGCCAACCTTAGCAGATCCGGGGCCTTTATCTTTTACCGAATCTTGTTGGCAGCGCAAACAGAAGAGGGAAAAAAACACGCTGACAAGAACCAATTGTGTCTTTTAAGTTTAATGATGTTCAACTTAACAATATGGAAGTCGAGAACGGCCGTGGTTGCTCGTAATTTTTTAGGCCCGTTATCTCGAGATAACAAACATCGTTTTCTCGTAATCACGACTTAAATTATCTGGTGATCACGACATAACAAAAGCTGTAAGTCGTGATCTCGAGATAACGATGTTCGTTATCTCAAGAAAACAAGATAATTAAAAGCAGGGTAGGTAATCTTGTTTAGAAACACGTTTTGTTATATTTGTTGAATTTCTCTGTACATCCCGATAGCGATCAATAAATCAAGTGCTGACAATAAAAACAAAAAAAATTCAACCATACCCACCTACCTTATAAGTCCTGATATCAAGATAACGGGGCTAAAACATGATCAACCACGGCTGTTCTTGTCTTCTGTATGATTATACTCTTGAGAATGATGTAAACGTATTCTGCTGTTGCTTCCTGTTCTTTTGTAAAATTGCTTTACCTTTTTAGTGGACTTGTTTTTATATAAAAAAAATGAAATACTTGAAAATGTGTGGTTCTTTTAGAGGTGACCTATGTATGACTTTCTGATTATATCAAATGAAATGAAATTTATTTGGCCATTTTCCAGAATAAACAATACACAAAATAATACATTAAAGTAACAGTAATTTACAATAGATTTCTATATGGAAATAGCCAGAAAGGGTTAGGCTGAAGCTTTCGCTTATGAATTGCCTACGCTATTTACTTTGTGCCTGTAAACAGTGACAGACACGACCAGTGCCATTCAACAATTAACATTGCTTAGAAATTAAATAAATTACATATTAAACAATTTAAAAAACAAAACAATTTGAGAGTTTAGCTGGTAACCTATAGAAAACAAAAACCTTAATCGTCGACTCGACCTTCACAAAGAAGCAAATCTATACTTCTCCAAAGTCATCTTTTTGAAGTTTTTTTTTAATTGTAACACATTTATACTATGCTTTAGATTTTCAGGCAGACCATTCCATAATTTCACCCCGCAGACAGAATGCACATGCACTTCATTGTGGTGTTTACACTAGGTTGCTTTAAATTCAATTCGCCTCTCAAGGCATATCTCCCATCTCTTTCCCTAAACAGCCTTTGTAAGTTTTCGGGCAATAGATTGTTTCTTGCTTTTTATAGT
>CABFOS010061610.1:3764-13860 GCA_900660315.1 Diretmoides pauciradiatus | reverse complement strand
GTCATAGCTACTGTAGCTCCCAGTACAAACACAAAGTCTGATCATGAAAAACATCTGACATATTATTTCATATTATTTAATCTGCTGACAGACCCACTAAATATTTAAGACCCATGACAATTAAATTTAAGACTGAGATTTTTTAATACCTTTTAATGCCTTTTATTGAAAATTGTGAATTTAAGACTTTTTATGACCCTGCGGACACAATGTAAAAGGAAATGAGATCCACAAACCTTTCTACTCCTTTCTCCTCTGCAGCACTTGAGGCAGGAAGTGGAGACTCCTGGTGTGAAGTGTCTTCTGAGGAGCTGCTGGTTGGCTAAATAAAGAAGCAAAGACATTTAGTACATTTCAAAACTTAACTTCTGCAAACAATAGTTTGATGTTTGGTCCTGTTGGGCCAGTGGACACCCAAAATATAAATGCATACATAAATAGAAACCTACCCCAAAGGCTCCCAAAACATGTTCACTTTAATGTATTAATGTTCACTCTGTAATGATGAGACCTCTATCAGTTTATCCATGACCTTACAACCTCATTATTTATTGTGCTTTACGCTGGAGTCGAGACTATCTGTCTACCTAACACCGGAAGAAATGGACCAAGTCCTACCAGAACCTACAAGAAGGAGACATTGTCCTTCTCAAAGACAGTCAAGCTGTCCGCAACAGCTGGCCTATGGCTATAATCACAAAGGCCTTGGAGAGATGGAAGAGTGACAAAGGTGGAATTGAAGACCACAAATCAAGGACAAGCAAAGACTTTCTTCAGACCAGTCTTGGAGGTCGTCTTACTTCTACCTAAGGACTGATGTCAAGAAACCTGCTTAGTTCATGGGTTGGTCGAGTACTGACCTCACATAAGTCAGGTGGGGAGTGTGTTGTCTTTTAGGCATGCATTTGAATGAGCTTTTATCTTGAAATGGTGCATTTATTTTGAAATGGGGTTTTTGGTTAAGTGTAAGGATTTCCTAGTTGACACTTCCTGTTATCTGAAAGAAGCCCAGGGGCATAAAAGAAATTAAGCTGCGGAGTGGTGAGGCAGCGAGTATAGATAGTCATGTAGACATTCATTTATTTATAGACCGAGCGAGCAATCAATGTGTTGACGGCTTTAATGATGCGTATAATACCGAAGCACAACCCCGAGCTCACCTGCTCTTCCCCAGCCTCCTCCTGGAAATGACGTTTGGGACTCCCTGACTCTGGGCTGATCGAGGATCCTTCAGGCGCCACTGTGTCACTGCTCCCAGGGTCCTTAGGCAGAACACGAACACACACACATACACACACACATTGCAACAGGCGTTTTAACAGATAATACTCCACAACCTCGACAAATCGCGTGTTCCTGACAATGTTATAATATGGATTATTACAGCAACGATGAGCTCAAGACCTTGTTGGACATTAGCTTCTATTCTTGTGATGAGTACGTGTGCAGACTGTTTAGTGTGGAATACACACACCTGGGCGAGATAGGGATGCGGTTTCCTAGGACACACAGGATACTGAACCATTGCCTGAGAAGATGGAGGGGTTGTCGACAGGTTAGAATGACTTGGGGGACCATTTGCATTACTCCAATAACCACCGGCTCCTGGGTACGCTGAATAGCCGCCAGCATACCCATTCGCTGGGTAGTTATACCAGGACCCCTGGCTAGAGTAATTGCTATTAGGTGGAAATCCATGTGCTGCGTATGCTGAAATGAAAGTATAGAACATGGAGTTAATAGCACATAGCACATGGATTAACAGGTTTTTTTTCACCTACTACTCGAACCTATTGTTGAGCCACTAAAGATGTCAGGAGAGGATTCATTACCACAAAAACAATGAAACAAATCAGCTAGTATCAGATATTCAGGGTTCATACACATTTTGAGCAATAGATTTACATGACTTTTAAATTACTTTAAATTTCCATGACAACATTTTGTGAAGTCTCGGTATACACATGAAAATGTGAGGATAAAATGTATTTAAACTAACAATGACAATTCCAAAGCATCCACCTTAAATGACACAAATGAATTATACTTTGAACGTTACATAATTTCCTTTAAAAGCATATGAATTATTTTAAACTCAGCATAAATGAACGACATGAACATATTTATGAAACAAATCTCCATGACTTTTCTAAAACTTTTAGGAATTTTTTTTTCAAGGCCTGGAAATTATTATGAAATTGTCAAATTCCATAACTTTCCCGGGTTTTTCATGACCGTACAAACCCTGGATATTAGGTCACCATCATGGAATGTGCTTGTATAGTTAGGAGGTGTAAAGGAATACTCACGCTGGGTGGAGCCGGTGGCAGTGTAGATGGACACCATACGGGCGTGTTCAGCTCTCACCTGGAAAATGGGAGAAACAAAACTTGAGGAGCTTAAAAAAACCACAGACGTTCCACAAAGGCTGATTGTAGTTGTTCAACAGTTGAGGAAGCAATGTGGGTAGGTGCAGAGCACTCAAAACCTATATCTGGAGATCAGGTGGTTCACGCTACCACATTTACTGTTGGAGGTGGGTATCAGTGAAAACCATACACTTTAATAGTTTCACTTTCTTATACCTCCCATTGGTCAGCAACAACTCCACTCTGGGCTCCAGACTGACACCAGTTTAGTGGCATTTGCAACCGTAAACCTTATTATTCAGGGTTCATACACATTTTGACCAATGGATTTCCATGACTTTTCAATTACTTTAAACCAAATTTCCATGACCAAACATTTTGTGTGTGAGGATAAAATGTAGTTAAACTAAAAATGAGAATTCCAAAGCATCCACCTTAAAGACAAATGAATGATACGTTAGTATGAGCGCTATGCTTGCTTACAACGTCACGTAATTTCTTTTAAAAGCATATCAATTATTTTAAGCTCAGTGTAAATGAACGACATGAACATATTTATGAAACAAATTTCCATGAATTTTCCAAAACTTTAAGGGTTTTATTTTTTTCAAGTACTTTTCCAGGCCTGGAAATAACAATTATCATATTCCATGACTTTTCCAGGTTTTTCATGAGCATACAAACCCTGATTATTTTATTTTTTTAATTTAAAGTTGTTTTCTTTATTTTTTGTTAATTTACGTTATTGAAAAGCATGCACTTTAATACAAGAGTACTTAGTACAAGGGAACTTTTATTTTAGTTGATTACTACACTATGCTATTAGAAATCGCACCTTATTAGCGTTGTAAACATTTTTGTACGTAATTTGATTTCATATAAAATACCTCCACAAAAGCTGCGATGCAACCACACAGTTTTTGTGCGACCAAATAATGTGCCACTAACTGAAAAACTGAGTGGCAGCACTGCCACCGGTGGCAATGTTAGTCTGGAGCCCTGCCAGTGGCCACAATTTGTTATGAGAAAATGATAAACTTACAGTTTCCAGCAGACTCTCAGTAAGTTTCTTTGCTGCCTCCAGTCCAGCTGCATTTGGGTGGCTACAAACACACAAGGGACCATTGTTAACTGGGATGAAACTGACTCAGGAAGAAAGTAGCAGGGAACTTCAAATGGTTAGCATAAGGTAACCATCATTACCTGATGTAGACGTAAAGCGGCTCAAAGGACTCTCGTTTTGATGCTTGCTCAATGTAGCCAGAAGTCTTTCCCCTGAGGAAGACTCGCGCTCCCGTCTCGGTCTGGATGTGGCCCAGGTACGAACCGCCCGGACCCTCGACCTTTTCGTTCACGTTGAACGAGGGCAACGCCTGGTCGAGACCCACAAAAATCTTTGTGTGCACAAAACTCTGAGGATACGAAAAATTAAAAGTTATTAATGTGACTTGTGAGTTTAAGTTGCCATTCAGTCACATCTAAAAACAACTTCAAGGAAAGCAGCTGTGTAAGCAGAGGCAGCAACCCAAGGCTTTTCTCTGGAGACCAGGGTTGTTCTCGCTGCTAGTTAATCTGGGAGGTGGGTATCGGTGAAGGCCACATGGACTTGACTAGCCTCACCTTCTTTACCTCCATTAATGGAATCCTATCTTATTGGCGTTGGCACAATATCAAGTAGCAAAGAGCATTTACTATTCAGTACAAGAGATTGGGGCTATGCAATTAAATGTATATAGCAGGGGCGTGGAACCATGGGCCACAGAGGGCCGAGGGTACGCAGGTTTTCGTTCCAACTGAACACCTCACCGCATAGATCACTGATTGGTTCCTCCTCTCTGGTTGAAGGTGTGATAATCAGTGAAATCACCTAGTGTAGCATTCGGTTGGATTAAAACCCTGCATACCGGTACTCTCGGCCCTCCGTGGCATATCGACACCCCTGGAATATATTTATCACACACGCTTTTAATAATAATAATTGAATGTGGCAATGTTAAAAATGTCTTATTTCATTGTGAAAACACTTGCAGTATTAAATCAAATGCTCCCATTTGCTGCACCACATACCTGCGTTTTAATTACCGGTACTTGGCTATTCTTAATGACCACTATGACAAACCATAACAATTGAGTGCACAGTGTGAAGCTTATTCACCTCTAGCATGCACACTGACTGAAAGTGCTCAGACCGCATGGAAGAGAACTAGATCAATGCTTGAACTGAATGATTAATTGGCATCTTTAAAGAATAATGGACAGACCCAATGATGAAGTACGCTATCTACGCAATAGTACGCAATAATGCAGAAACGTTCTTAGAACTTTGAAATTAACGACACAGAAGTTGTCAGTTTTTTTCAATTTTTGTTTTCTCAGTTTTTGTACGCCCGTCCTTGGAAAAGCCCTATGTAAACGTCTGCCTACCCCTGAATGTGGAGCAGCAGGCCGATGTCCCTGGGTTGTCGGCGAGTTGGTGTTGGGCATCCGTTGCATCGGTAGAGGAATCATGGGCCGTGGAGGCTGAGGATAGAGCGTGAGAGGAGGCATCATAGGCAACTGATGTCCTCCTGATGCTGCTGATGCCCTCATCAGGTCTTCAGTGATTATCTCCTTAATCTTCATCACGGCCTCTGATGTTGCAGAGAAGTGCACAGTGATTGGACATCAGCCATATTGTCTCCATACTCAACCCTTGGTCCCCAACGCCTCAACAGTAGGAGGGTTGGAATTTAATCCAGTTCTTAACATAACAGAACTGATGAAAATGCTTGAATCTGTTGTATCTCCTGATTTATGAGTGTTAAAATGAAGCTGAAGCTTACTATTTCTATTTTATCCCAAAATTACTATTATTAGTATCCAAAATTAATATGTAATCAAGTTTAAGGCCATGACTGCACAATTATAGCTACAATTATTATACATTTTCTAGATATTTTCACTTTCACTTTTTGTTCACTGAGGGAACACAAATAATTTAGTGCACATTTTGCATCTTATATAAACATCATGAAAATGAAAAACAATAGGCATTTTTAAATTAAACATTTGATTTTGCCAATATTCTGTGATCATCAGTTGTGGAAACTAAAATCATGATATACAATTATACATGACAGCATTTGGTTTTAAACCACAATTACACTGGTGTGCCATCTTGCTCATGCTAAAAAACAACAATTTGCACAGTGGCCATTTCATTCAAAATTGAAACTGGAATTCTACTTACTATTGACCTGCTCCTGGCTCTTTCCCTGGACGTGCAAATACAAAGGCCTTTCTCTAAATAAAGACAGAAAGTTTTTCCATCATTATTACGACAAAGTGATTTTGCAGGGTAATAAGTAGTTTTACACATTAGCTGAAAATGTATAAATATTGATGAATGCTTTTGCTTGAGATCAAGTGACTTGAAAACACACCAAACCTGCGAGCAAGGAACCAATGATTTTCTAAACTTCTGACTACAAAATCACAGATGCCCTATTGGACTGCTTATGATAATTTGGCAGCAACAAGACTACGACTGAATACATACCCTCCACTTTTTCCCTTCGTGACGTCACTCATGTAGTGACCTTTCGTTGAAACTACTGCTCCACTAACTTGACGAATCTGGAAAAGGCAATGGAAAATTTGACACGCGTTAAGAGCGATATCACTCATGTCAAAGTGAATATGTAACATCTTCTTTTAACATGTTTTCCTACTAAAAACATCAATTCTAAACATTAGGACTACACTTCTTTGTGTAGAAGAGATGTGGATGAATCTCTAGCAGTACTGGTAGTGTTCCTAATGCACCTCTGACATGACTATTTACCTCCTCCTGTGTTTTTCCTTTGGTAAGCAGGTCCCTACAATTTATTGGTACATCATTTATGTCCACCTCTGTGACCACTGTTTCATCTGTAGCCGTGGGCACTGGCAAACTAGGAGGGGTCTGAAAGAAAAATTGTAAAATGACAAAACCATATATGCATATTTAATGAGTCCATACATACAGAAATTTTAGCAGCTACTAAATACAAGTAATTAAAATTTGAGCACCTTTGCAAGTAACGGTGGGGGAGTTAGGAGCTTCCCCTTTGCCATCAACATGGCATTTATTTTGGCAGCCATGGCTGCAGCCATTTCGACTCCTCCTTGAGGTGCTGGCTTTTCCGCTTCAGGTGTGGAGGACTCAGCTGCTGAGTGGAGTGGCCGACCGATAGAAACTGAGCTGTTTGAGCCTCCAGTGGTGACTACTCCAGATAAAGAAACAGGATGGGCTTCATTTTCCACTCGGCTCTGCTGCCTAACATCTACACTCTGCTTGTGTTGGGCGGGCTGATCCCATCGGCTGGTTAAGCACCTGAGAATACATTGAATTGATTGTTAAGCATCCACAATTATGGTATCAACACAAACATTAGCTCTACGTCTACTAAATCAGTTGTTCTCAACCTTTTCCACATCAAGGACCATTATTTAGTCTCATTAGAGCCACGGACCATTTGATGAGATTTCACCTCTCAGACCCAAAACTTAGAATATTTAGTTATTGTTGGATCAGATTTAGTCCAGAATTCCAACACTGTATTGATGTGGTAGAGAGATAACAGACAAACTTTGATCACAATAACAATTCTTCTACATTCTCTAATTGTGTAAACTTCTTGTAAATTAAGTAATGCAGATGTTTAACAATAGTGTACATTTGGTTTCATTTTACACTCCGAGTTACAGACCTATAAGGGTCCATTTGGTTCCCAACTATCCATCATTTAGCTGGGGACCACCTGGAACCCCCTCAAGGACCACTGGTGGTCCCCGGACCACTGGTCGAGAACCACTGTACTAAATGACTCTTCAGAGACGATTGAATCATGGCACATTTGACGCCGAGCTATTAACCTGGTAACGTTAGTGGAGAGATGTTTGTTGTACATCAGAACCACCTCACTGGCAAAACGGGCACTTTAATAGTTGTGGGCTGGGAACCAGGACACTTTAGTACTTGTGGGTTGGGAACCAATCTTATTTACTGAAACTTTGAATTAACAGCAAATGTTGTGTACTAGTCGCCAAGTAAGCTGGCGTGATGGTTAGTTGTTTATTCTACGCTAATAATAGCCACGTTAGCTAGCGAGCTACGCCGACTAACCATGTTGCTATCTGGAAACCTTACTATTTATATTCCACAGCTAGCTTGGACATTTACCGATATCATGTTTGAGTGTTATCATATGGTACAATGACGGTAGTCTATTTATCATAGTTAAAAGTCTCAACGACACCTCTTTAGCTCACATGTTAGCAGGCCACCAGCATGTAAGCTAGCTGGGAAGCTAGCTGGTGGCTACTGAACAGGACCTAGCTTAGCGTCACATATCCCTCCGCTAACACATTGCCAGCGAGCTGTTGGCTGAGGGATATGTGACGCCAAGCTAGCTCACTAGCAATGTTAGCTCGCTTCCTCGAGTTACTAAGATTAGTCAAGACGCAAGTAAATAGAAACTTACGGTGTTTGTCCAGTCATTCCTGAAGACATAGCACCGTTCGACAATTCTGCACTAAAAAAAGTGTTTAAAATAATTGCCGTTGGACGACGTTAGCCATCTACGCTCGTAACGCCGGCGGGTTCATCTGACGACTTGCCGTAAAGTGTGTGACCGGAAGTTGAGCGCTTATCTTTCATCTGACGACTTGCCGTAAAGTGTGTGACCGGAAGTTGAGCGCTTGTCTTTCATCTGACGACTTGCTGTAAAGTGTGTGACCGGAAGTTGAGCGCTTATCTTTCCTGCTCGAATGTCGTGACGCGTAACGACTCCTTGTTGAAGTAGTAATCGGTTTTCACTTTCTCGTGGGTCTCCTTTTATTAATATTCCTATTTGATCTGTGTTTACTGCAGTTACGATACGAATCAAGTGTTGGCACGACTCTGTTCAACACGAGACCAAACGTTACGGCTCGTAACGTAAAGTAGATGTTTGTCCAGGCCGAGGTCCCGTCTATGGCAAGCCGCTTTAACATGTAATACAAACTATTTGATATCAAGGTTTTTGAAAATTTATATCACAATTACGAAAATTGATTTCAAGGTTTTTGAATTTTGATATCAAAATGTGATTAAATATTAAAAGGGCTTATCATATATATCAGACTTTTGAAATTAGATATGAAACTTGAAAACTCCGAAATTTGATATCAAGTTCCTGAAATGTGATATAAAGTTTTTGAAATACGATATCAAAATTCAAAAGCTTTGACATCAAATTGTTTTTATTAAATGTTAAAACGGCTTGCCATAGCCTCCCTCACTATACTCAGTATCTCCCTGACCCTCCTGGCCTATAGATGGATGGACTAGACACAATATATCATTTATTACAGGTCAACAAAACCCTTACATTTCTGAGCTTATATCAACCAACCCAAGTTCCTCTGAGCTCTAAACAAAGCACCATGACCCAGTGAACCTGGATTATTGCAATCCAGTAGGTTCAATGTGCTTCTAGAGGTCCATGGCCATTACATCATGTATTAGTTCAATAGGCAAGTGAGATCTTTAAACCTTTACAAGTCCGAGGTTAAACCTAAATACACTGTAATTAGGACTCTCTCCACTTCCCAATACTGACACATAGATATCGTACATTCACAACCTCAACACAATTTCTGAATATGTAAATGTGATGTACATTTCCCTACATACACACTGAACAGAAATCCCTGCAAACTTAATGCTTTAGGAACCCAATGTGATGAAGAAAACTAGACACATAACAGCACAAGTATCAGTAGACTTCTGTGCAAGCCTTCAGGAATGAACGAAAGAAAGACAAGGAGAAAGAGAGGAACGCTTGAATCACAGCAGAAAAAGAGACCGCAAACCTATAATTGACATTATTTTATTTTCTATTGAATAATTTCTATTTTTTTATTTTTTTTCCCGTGCCTTCAGACCAAGAAGTGAATCAGAAGGAACAAACAAATCCCCTGATTGAGTGTACAATTCTGTCATAAGAGAGAAACAAAGATACCATGGTCAATACATCTTATATTAACCATTATTTGCTTAGTTGTTATGGCATTTATATACTGTTTAAATAGGAAATAGTCTTAATAAGCAACATTCTTTAACATATATTAGTATCCTAATCTGAAACCAACCTTGGATAGTTGTTCCCTGGGTCTGTGCATAAGGATGTTGGACAAGTGGCCAAAATAGAATGACGTTTGATCAAAATCAAAGCAAGCCGGCCTCTAGGAGACTGATTAAAGACAGTGATAGACAATTCTGTAATCCACATCCTTCTAAACCATTTAGTTCTCTGTATACGCGTCTAAAATGCCTCTTTGTGACCATCCAATTTCACAGGTATTCAGATAGCTAGAATGGTTGATCTCATTTGCTGCAAATCCAGTGTAAAATTCATTGTCTATAAAAATATTGAGATTTACTTGAACATAACCTTTTGACTATGTCGTAATAAAAACTCCAGATGTCCATTGCAGTTGCACAGTGGGATGTACTGTATAAATATTGTATAAAATAAGGCAGTCTTTTCAGTAGGATAAACCAGATACAAAAATTTCTGGGAGAAAAAAATCTTTCAAGTCCAAAATGGTTTTTCACATATTTCTGCTCTTGTCAAATGTCAAGCGGTTTACAGCATTAAACCAAGAGTAAGGGATTGTTGCAACAATCCCTTACTCTTGGTTTAATGCTGTAAACCGCTTGA
>CABFOS010061572.1:0-14709 GCA_900660315.1 Diretmoides pauciradiatus | reverse complement strand
GACAGGCTCGACCCGGACACGGACAGGCCCGACCCGGGCACGGACAGGCTCGGTCATGCCTCAGCGCTGCAACTTCGCTGCGCAGAGGTAAATACATTAGCCGTTACTAGCCAAAAGCAATTACATCATCACGAACCCACCCAGCGACTCCAAACTATCACATTTCATATCCGTTCGCCCTAACGTAACAGTAGTGTTGATCAGTTGACAACAGCCTCCGCCCTCCACGTTTCATCTGTGTCGCAAATCGCAAACAACTGGCCTGGATTTCAGCTGGGGACTCACCTTTTAACTTTATGTAGCACCAGACACAAAGAGAGATAAACAGAGAGATAGACAGAGAGATAGACAGAGAGATAGACAGAGAGATAGACAGGGCTTTGTCGCTGAGGGATTTGTCGCTGTCACTCTGATGTGTCAAAGATCCGCAGCTGATGTTCGGGAAGTTTACACTCACTTTTTAGTCAGAGGAAGAGGCGGAGCTTGTCTTCTTCTTCTTCTTCTTCTTCTTCTTCTTCTTCTTCTTCTTCGTCTTCGTCTTCGTCTTCGTCTTCTTCTTCTTCTTCTTCTTCTTCTTCTACTTTATTTTCAATATAATATATATTGTCAATATTATATGTATATATGTTACTATATTTTTGGCTAGACCGGAATAAATCTCAGCCCTATAAGCGCAAATGTCTGTGACTGATCGAGTTAGTGACTGATGAAGTTACACCATTGGTCGACTTTCACACGTGATGAAATGCATTCAAGTGCACCTAGGAAATTTGGGTATTTGGTGATGTCATGGTGTGATTTACCGTTCAGGAAATTCCAGAGTTTGGTCAATTTGTAATACATTGTGATGCAACTCTCCATGCGCCAAGAGGTATAAGGGAGAGCGCACATGGTCCAGCCAGGCAGCCACATACTAGGGTTTGACCTCGTCTTTTTTATTCTATTAATGACAGTCAAACTTAATGTCTTATCATTATTATCATGAATGCCCACTAAAAACTAATCCTCAGCTCTTCAGTCATACAAATATTTTACTACACTACCATCCACATCTGATCATCTGTCATAGCAGTAATGTTTGTCAATCTTCTTTCACCATCCCTGTTTCCTCTCAGTTCATTCCTACTTTCAGGAACAAAAGCTTAACTCCCCCAGCTATCCTGCTCACATCTCCCACTAATCTATTTCAATCTTAGCCCACACAACATGCCCATGGATACTCCTGACATCTGTCATACCTTTAACATGTCAAACAGATATGCCTTCGGTCACAGACTGACAGATTTGTTACACAGCAGTTTATAGCTGAGGGAGAGAGCAAAACCCATAATTCAATTATTATACGTTCACTTATTATAGCAGCTTTTAATAATAGTGAAATTAAATAGATCATTTGGTATCTCTCTTTTATTTCCCTTTTAGATTGTTTCAGGTTTTCTCTTTACAGATCTATGGCAGTCTTATGGTTTCCCAAACTCTTACAACTCAATCATCAAAGTCTGCTGCATTCACAGAAGATGCAGTGTGAGCTAGAGCAGATGCCTGGTTAAAAGTGTCTTTGGTGCTGAGCCTCATGTGTGGGCTAGTTTACTAGATTAAATAATTCAACTTAAGCAATGTGCCTAGAATGACATCTCTTAATAAAGAGCAATTTTGCACTACTCTGCTACTTATGCTTAGTGTCACCAGTTGAGGTTATTACTTGTATAATGTATAATATATAATATCATGTATATATATCATATTAGGTGGCCATGGAGTGCTTATTATTGTTGGCAACAATGTTCAATCTTTGTTCATTATATTGTGTTCTTCATTTGGGAATAGTAATGAAATGCAGGTTGAGTGTCGATGACTATGAAGGTGTTTATTCAGTAGGATTACTGTCAGCAACTGTGTAACTGTGTCCCAGGTAATCAGATTAAGCTTGTCTTGGGAAGAATATGTCATGATTACTTCTCTCTTCTTTAACCCTTATTTAACCAGACAAGTTGACTGAGAACACATTCTCTTTCTCTCCGGGGCAGTATAGCTGCACAGGAAGGTTACCTGGCTCTTTAGCTGATGGCCCTGAGCATCTCTACTAGAGTAAGGCACAAAGGGTCATTTTAGTTTACTTCCTCCACACAAATATTTCCAGCAAGTCACAGAATTTGTATCAGTGGCACAACACAAGCTCTATGCTCCCTACATGTTACCGTATGCAAGCTTAGATCAGATAGTTTGGACACAAGATGGCACTGTTATATCACAGATACCGGCATATTTTCCAAAGCATCTGTCTCACATCCACAAGAGTCATACTGTTAGTGTTGTGTATTCCTGTGACAGCTGTCATGTATTTTACCCCCATATTAGTGGATGTTGATATTTGAGCTGTTAATGTTAATGTTTGGTCTGCAGACTTGGCGGATGATGCAGAATGAAGTTGAATACTAGACAGCTCATACATTTTAACAGACCTTTCTGTTTCAATCTACCCCTGCACTGTCTGGAAACATATATTTAATATTCTAGCAAGGTGTCTATTTGAAATGCAGTATCCCTGACTTCTTCCACAGAAGTCATATGTTTACATGCTTCACTCCTGTGGGAGGGCATGGATGATATTTAGAGTAAGCTGTGTGCACTAGCAGCTGATGGTGTCACATGCTGTGGAAAATATCAGCTTTGTCTGAGCATGTGAAAATGTAATGTGACAGCATGCATACATTTATTTGCAAATGTATGGGTTAGCAAGGTGGTTTCTTAAAGTTTTCATCTCATTAAACACTTTAAATTACACCTTTTTGCGATACTGTAGCTGAGAGCACGGATGGATTGGACTGGTTTCTGCTGATTGCTAATAATATGACGTTAATTACATTTTACAGCAAGTTAAGATATGTTCAGTGCCTCAAAGCAACATGAATGGCTGCATTTTTTCATGTCTGGATCCTCGTGATCTTGTGTAAAGGAACAGTCAGACCATAAGTCATTTTGATATTAATAAAAAACACATTTTTATTTACATAAATTACAAGAAAGCACAAACTGGTTCACCAAAATCTACATTAAAAACATCTCGTATATATTACATTTAACAGATTCACTATAATTTACTCCATGTTGCAAGTAGAATCCTTAATAAAAAGGGCTATGCACAACTGTAGTGGCATCCCATTTAAAATCTCTACTAGTCAAAGAACAGAAAATAAGAATTGGGACATTGTACTCACAGCACTTTGAGGACAACACAATCAGGACGATCTTCTGTGTGACCTCTTTAATATCTGAAACACCTGATTCAGGACTAGTGATTATATAACTCTGTTTACAATGCTTGGCAGAGGAACTCAGTCTTCAGCTCAATCTTCACAATGAGGACGTTGTGGAATCCACCACTTCTCGTCCATTACACACCGTTGGAACGACGTTGCAGGCTGACGCTGCAAAACATGTTTCAAACAAGACCCTTTTGGATTAGATCATTAGATGTTGCATATCAATAATATCAGTAATAACTAGTAATAGTAATTGTTTCCTCTAACACGCCCGGCACCGGCTGCAATGAGAATGTTTTTGTGTATCAGGTGGTACCTTGAGAGAAACTGGAGCAAGGGCCAGTGGTGACACTGAAGCGGGTGGTGGCCACCCTGAGTGTGCTGACATTCTTCTGAGGCTGGAACTGGATGATGTGGACCTTGGGGGCAAAGAGGCAGCCAAGCACCACAGATCCACTCAGACTGACAGAGATACACATGGTGGTGGTCTGCACCTGGAGCAGGACAAAGAGGTGAGAAACACAGATCATTCATCTGATTCACTTTCAGTCACCAATACAGCATCGTTGCGGTGGTTAGCTATTAGGCAATCGACGAATAGGTGGGATATACAAAGGTTACTTGGGATCTGTCCATCAATGTGCTTTACTGAATATACATTTAAATTAGACAAGTGCTCAGTAAAGAAATAACAAACACCAATCATTTTGGGTTTTTTTACAAGACAGAATCAGTTCCAGGTGCAAGTAGAGGAGGAAGGAGGAAGAAAGTGCACTGCTAGGATTTCTGAGAGGTGTAAACGAGCTGTTTATTTGCCTGTCAATCTACTTCTTTAACCCTCACTCCTTTTTCCTTTCAGCCCACCCACGTCTTGCTATGTGTCAGCAGTCTGGTCCTTCATTTCCAGTTCTGTCGCAGCTTTGTTTTTGTTATTCCTGGATAACTGCACAGGATGTATCACCCAGCATTGTGTGGTGTGAGGCAGGTGCATCTGCCAGACATCCCATCTTGACAAGGCACCGCAGGTGTCTTTCATTTCCTTGAATACTAATGTTAGTATTAAAATAATGTGGGCGCCCAAGGATCGCGCGATTATAGATAATGTACAGCAGGGACAGTGGAGAGAAAACCCACTTATACTCATTTTACTCCCCTTTTACCCTTTAAACTAACATGAACCTTTATGACTTAATTGCATAGTAAACATTAAATTAAGTAGCATCAAACTGATGTGGTGAAATTCCCCCCTAACCCTTTATGCTGTTTCTACTGTATATTGTTGTACCTGGAATAAGGGTAAGATATACAGTAAAGGCACAGTTACTATCTCTTTGTCCAGTATAACCTGAGCAACACCACAGTGCACGCAGGTTATATGTCTTATACTCAATTCAAAAATAGTTTTGAATTGAACTAAGATGAGGGCAGTACTGCATAAGAATGAACCGTTAAGTGGTTTTAATAATTCACAACATGTTGCTGAGGAAGAGCAGAGCACAAGGAATCTGCCTTTGCAATAAGATTTTTCCAGATGTGGCTGCTATGGTTCAACTTATCTCTAGTCACTGTTGTATTTAGGTGATTATATTGTGTGTGTGGTTGTTATTGCGTTTTACAGCTATTATTGTATTTCAAAGTGCAGCAATGATGCTTCAGGTATAAAAAATGTCTTCTGTGTTCAGGTATCTTTATTCCTCCAGAGATCCTCACAGTGGAGATGAGATTCTCTTTTTTTATTAGGCTTTGTGTTGTAAGTTTATTAGAAAGCTTTGTTGGATGATCCTGAGGCTCTTGTAAGTTATGGAAGACTGAAAAAAGACAATAAATGTCCCTCACAAAACTAATTGCAAAGATATGAACACACAGTCTAGAAAGGCTAGCGTGGAGCTCGGTCTGACAAAACCCACTGGGAATCCGCTGGTGTGAACCAGCAAGTGATTCAGATTTAAAAAGGGGCATGATGTTGGTGAACTCAAACTGTTGTTTTGTTACTTTACATGTAAGTTAGCTGGGGTACAATTTTATTTCCTTTACTAATAACATGTTACTTGATTTATTCCTGTATTTGTGCTAAGGGCCTCACATAACCGTTCCTGAACTCTCTTGATAGACAAGATAAGATGGTGTTGAACAGATGTGACCTCAGTAGAAGATCTTTGCTGACAAAAATCAGACGGCACTTAGGAAAGGTCAGTCATGTTGATGGGCAGCTGTTGTAAAGATCACAGGACATATTTTTCTGTCTTCCAATACTTTCTGTACCGCACAGTGTTTCTATAGAAGCACTGGGAACTTTTGAATGCAAACGCTGTTTATCAGTTCTGTTTGTTGCTGAGATGAGCGGGAGAGCCCTGTCCGTCTGGCTGCAGAGCATCTCTTCAATATTTAATATAATCAAATGCGTTATTCATGGCTCAGTAGATAATATCTAGTTTACTTTACCATTTCATGGAAAAAGGCAGTCAAATTTGTATTTGGTTATTCAACTGGAGATTTGCATCAGGCTGTGACAACAATTTAAGGAGTGTAAAACCAGGGGAACACTGTCGCAGACTGGAAAAACTAGAGACATTGTGCCATTTCGCTTGCATTCATCGGTCAAACGGTAGTTTTGTGTCTATCTGATGAGTCCGTTCTGGCTGTGTATCTCATGCTTTGCCTGGGGGCCTGCAGGAAGGGTCCCTCTGGGCCAAACTGGAGTCCCAGGACAGGGGGCACAGCTGGGATGCAGAACGATACTCTTTCACACTCCATTCCACAGCTACGCACAGGGACATACATGGACGTTCAGTTCCCATTCAGTTCCCATTCAGCCCTCATCTTGCCTGCCACTCTGTGTTTCTGTAGAGGCGTCTGTGCCAGGGGATTCCTCCCACTCTTTTTCCTTTGTGCCTCGCTGTCTCCACTCACAGGGGATAAACCCCCCAAGACTCAGACCAATCTATTCTCAAAACTTCTGTTGATTCTCTGTATGTTCTCGGGTGTACAAATGGCAGAAATCAAGCATTCTACCAACTGAACAATATTTTGCTTGTAAATTCCTTATTTTGCTTTGCCAGCAATTTCACCCACATATTGTAATGTTATATTTACATGCACACACACTTACACTAGGGACCGTTATCCTACAGTATGTTTTGCTCGTTTTTCATTTTGGACTGGGTAATAAAGCTCTTTCTAATATTCTCCAGTGGAGGGATGACGTAAACTGCAATAAAAAGAAATATATCATCTATGTCTGTCTGTCTGCCTGCCTGTCTGTCTGACTGCCTGCTTGTCTGACTGCCTGTCTGCCTGCCTGTCTGTCTGCCTGCCTGTCTGCCTGCCTGTCTGTCTGACTGCCTGTCTGTCTGACTGCCTGCTTGCCTGACTGCCTGCCTGCCTGACTGCCTGCTTGCCTGACTGCCTGACTGCCTGACTGCCTGTCTGTCTAATTGTCTGTTGGCCTATCTATACATATATATCTATAAATTATGGAATGAAATTGTTTTTTTGCTGTAAATAGCTACTGGATCTGTGTAGTTTTTGTTTGCGCGTTAATATGAATGTCGGAAGGGAGGTGGATCTCCTTTCTTAGCGCAAACTGTGAAATGTGTCCCTGTTGTGTTGTCATAGATTTTAGGGGGGGGGGGACAATCAATATACTGCATCTGCCCTCCATTCCCCTTGTTAAATTTTAACCAAATTGTGACAGCTTGTGTGTCTTTTGCTAATGGAAAGAAATGCCTCTAGAAAAACACTACTCACATGGTCCCACCATAAGAACTGAGGTTTTGTGGTGGGGATTTTGGCTGCCTGTTATTCTAATCCATGACCTGGACATGATAATTTTCATGTTAAATACATCTGCAAACCCATTGTAATACACTGAAATGCAATAGCCTGCTTTTATGACTCTGTGCTGAATAAATTAAGTTGGTTAATTAAGATTTTTGTCGGTGTTAATGAGAAACAAACTTTACACAATTGCTGCATATAAATTATGTTACTAAAAATAATTTATTTTGTCTCAGTACAGTAGCTCATCTGAAACTGGTGGACTAACCACAAAAAGTGATATTTTAAGATGCAAGAAAAACAAATTACCTGTACTTTAACTTCATATAATTTACAAAGAAAGAAGGAACTACTTTCTGTCCCAATACTGTACCTATTTCCTCTATGTGAGATTTTGGACACATCTCTGTCCCGTACTCTAACCACTCAGGTGAATATATACAGCTGAGGTCTTAAATTTAAACTTTTAGGGGTTTCTTGCAGGAGCAAAATGATGCAGGATTTGTCCACCATGGACAGGCATTTACTCACACTTTACTCAAACTTTTTTTGTCTTTATACTGATTAGGCAAGCATCATTCCTTTTTTCTCAAGCCTCAAGGGAAAGTCACACAAATATTTGACGGAGGGACATTAATGTTTTGATCCAAGATGTTCAAATTCCTCCATATTTGGCCACATAAACAAGGTAAGCATAGTTCCTTTTCCCGAATAGCACCCTGTCAATCCTCAGTATGCAGCTAATTATGAGGGCTTCAAACCATGCAATAATACTGAATGTATAATCCGACAACACAGATATAACTGATTACTGAATCAGACATTGCATGATTTCAGTCATGTTCTATCCAAATCCCCATTAAATCATCAGCTGCCAGGATATAATCTACTCAGAGTCAGAGTGTTCTCATCTGGATTTCTCAGCCACAAGAAAAACAAAATGCCTCTGTTATTACAGTATAACTAAAGTCAACTGATTAAAGGGACTTGTGCTACCACAATTTGTAGGTAATTTAGGGTTCAATAAACACACTCACTTGATAGCCAATATGCACTGCCATGAAGCCTGTATAATCTGTATAAGCTAACTTGGTAACTCACCCTGTAGTCACTGGCAGTAACATAGAAGATAGGCTGGAAAGCCAGCCAGATGATGCAGGTGGTGTACATGGTGAACCCTATGAACTTGGCCTCATTGAAGTTCTCAGGGCACTTGCGGGTCTTGAAGGCGTAAACAGTGCAGAGGATAATGAGAATGCAGTTGTAGGTGAGGGACATGAGCATGCTGGAGTCCTTGCTGTTACACTTGAGGGTGACGACATCTCTCTTCTCTGGGCTCACTTCCTTCCTGATTCCTGGGGTTTCCACCAGCAGCCAGACGACCACCACTACCAACTGGCAGGAGATCAGCGCACCACAGATGGCAACCTGGGAGGCAGGGCTGATAAATCGAGGCCGCTGGGCTCCATCCTTCACCCCACTGAAGATCCGAGCAATACGATTGGTCTTAGTTAGGAGGGCTGAGTAGCACACGGCAAAAGAGGTGCCTAAGCCTAGCCGGCGCAGCGTACACACTGCCGTAGAAGGCTTGGCGATGTAGATGAAGGTCATGCTATAACACATCAGCACTCCCAGTAGGAGGATGTAGGAGAGCTCACGTCCGCTGGCCTTCACTATAGGGGTCTCGTTGTGTTTGAGGAAGAGGCCAATGATGAAGAATGTACACATCATACCTAGACAGGAAATGGTGACAGGGCCAATGGCCCATGCGTCTTCCCACCGGATGTACTCTTCAGGCAGGTCATAGCAGCCTGTCAGGTTGGCCAGGGGCCACTGGCCAAAGCTGCAGTCAGCACAGGTGAACTCATCCTGCAAGTACTGGTAGGGCTGACATGGGATACAGATCCAGCAACACACATCTCCAGGCTGCATACTCTTAACCTCATTCTTCCTGCAGGGGTCGCTACACTGTGAGGTGAGCACAGCCTGGCCAGGCCAGGGGATCAGGCTGGTATTGAGGGTCAGGCTCTGGGCCCAGTAGCCCACCTTACGGTAGACGTATCGTCCACCTTCTTTGTGGTAGTGGAAAATATTGTAGCGACCAAGACTGTCTCCAAAGGCATCAAAGCGCACTACATTCTCTGTGTCTGCTGGGCGGAATGGTGCTAAAGGCAAAGAGAGAGTGAGAGAGAAAAATAGAGGATAAGGAGGTCATCTTGTGTTTTTTGTGTTTTTTTTTGACAGTTTGAACCAATGGTGTTTTTCTTGTAGCTCCAAGACAGTGTTACTTGAACTTGAATGCACATCTTATAGAGCACTTTTCTATATAGGACAGGCATTTGATTCATTGCTTTGCATATTTGTATGTCTCTTCTGCCATTCCATTTGTCTTGCAGTAGATTGAACAGCAAATGTGACAGGGGACACAGGTGCAAATTGATGATTTACATGATTGAAGTGAAAGCATTTGAGTCTGTTTTCTTTGACAATATGTTATTGCATTGTAGACTGGAATGAGAATTTCAAAGAGATAGCACGTTATCTAAAATTATGTTGAATTTTAAAATAAAGGCAGGTCTGAAATAAACTGTTACATTTTAGACATTGCTTACCATCCTTTTCATAATCGTCACAATTGAACATGTATTTACATATATACTGTAGAGATAGTGATCCATGAGTTGTGCATTTCTGGTTGTTAAAATAATGTACTGTAATGTGAATGTGGGTTGTATTCTAAGTAAGTGATTATGCGTCTGTTTCATTATATAGTAAAAGCTAGTTATTTTCCAAATTATGTACAGCATATTTATCAACCGTTCCGTACCTTAGCTAATATATTGCAAATCTAATCAGTATGTCTTATACACAGCATTTCTTTGTATGTCTGTGGATTTTCTAAATCCTTTAAAATTAAAAAAAATAAATTAAAGAGATTTGTAGCCCACCTGTTTGTCTGTGCTTTCTCTCTAAAGATGTCATATGCTCCTGCGGGGGACTGGCTCAGTTTAGGCCTGTAATCCTAATCTGATTTCTTTAGATAGGAAGTCCTTTAGGTATTGATTTAGAAATTGTGCAGAGCAGAGATGGATAGCTTGACAAGAGCATTTAAACCTAACCACCTCTATCACTCACCAATGACAATGTTACAGCTTTTACTCTATCGGTATTTTAAATCTCACTCATGGAAATAAGAACATTCGACTTGGTGTTGGCCAGTAGTTCCCAGATAATCTCTCTCTGCTTTAGAAAAGTGTGATCTGTGTCTGCAGTGTTTCAGCTGAAGAACCCTCTCGCTATTCATAATTTAGATGCTTGACAAAATGAGCCACCGAGCGTGAGGCCGTAGGAATTGTTTCATCTTTGTAAATTGAATCATTCTATAGAGCTTATCTTCAGTTGCAATGTAAAAACATCTTGAGCTGTTTCCACATTTGACATCAATTGGTACAATGAATCTGAATTTGTCAGCATGCATGCAGGGCACTTGGGGAGATTACATGATATTATTTAAAGTGATGAGACAAGGAGGAAAACCCCCAGAAAGAAACTGCTATAAGACATGAAAATTCATATCTTTAACTACTCAAGATTTTACTCACCTTCAAACTTGACCTTGAGAATGTAGTCCCTGTAAAACTTTCTGCCGTTGCCTGGTTTAAGAGCATCACAGAGCTTGGTTGAGTTGGGACATAGGGCCTGCCTCATATTATGTAAGGCAGTAGCCATTGCATAGACAGCATTTACCACAAACATGATCTTGGATTCTGGCTCGAATGGGACCTCCCGCAGTGAGTGCTTGCCACAGCCCAGGTCATGGAGGCTACACTGGAACTGGTTTTCCCAAAACTCTCTGAACCAGGGACTCCTTGTGTTATTGTATGGGTGCAGGGCAGTGAAGTACTCATTAAACTGGGGGATTTGGTAGGAAGCAAGTTCAATGGTGAATGCCCCGTCTGCCACAGCCTCGCTGCCTCTCACCACACTCTCCTGTGCTCCCCAGCCATCACTGGCCACCCAGGTGAAGCTGACGTTCATGCGGTTGGCTGCCACCAGCAGCTCCCGGGCATCCTCGCTGCGTGTGAAGAGGATGACCACCTTGGCGTTGGACTTCTGTTGCAGGGAGCGGATCACATTCTCATAACTCCAGCGGCTCATGGAGCGGCTCACCTTGGCTGAGGTGGCAATGCAGATCTGGCGGGCACGGGCCTCCTGCTGGAAGGCATCAATGCCCGTCTCACCATAGTCACCCTCTGATGCTACTGTTGATACATAGGTCCAGTTGAAGTAGCGTAGGATCTCAACCATGGCCTTGGCCTGGTAGAAGTCAGGGGGCACAGTGCGGGCGAAGAAGTCGTAGCGGGTCTTATCGCTGAGCTTAGCACTGGTAGACGCATAGCTGATCTGAGGGATTTGGAAGAGGCGGAGGAGGTTGGCCACCTGGACAGAAGGAAAGACACATCAAGTGATTAGGTTTAAGTCACAGTGAACCTACATCAATGCTTTACATCAATAAACACTCAATTATTTTTTCAGCTTCACATAAATATGCAGAACATATTGATATTTCAGTTGGCAAAACTGATTAATGCGATACAGTACATGCAGCAAACATACAATACATCTGCCAACACCTGCCAATCATTAAATAAGTGAATGAAATGCTTGCTGATTTGTTTGCCTGTAGATGCAATTTGTTTTGCCACATTCAGTCTCTCATCTCTTTATCGGATCCCTGCTGGGCCTTTCACAACTTAACTCTCCTGCTGATTGTGTGACAAGATCCTTAAGTTGCTGAGAATTCTGGGAATAGTCTACCCCCCTTCTCATCCTACCTGATCTGCAATATTCACCATAAAAAGCCATAAAGTACAGTATGTACTAAAGACAGAGTAGCCTGATATATGACATAGGATGGCATTAACTGTGCTATACTTTGGAGACAAGAGAGGGAAAGGAGACAGGGGGTGGGAGAGAGAGAGAGAGAGAGAGAGAGAGAGAGAGAGAGAGAGAGAGAGAGAGAGAGAGAGAGAGTATTTGCATATCTGTGTGTAGACTGCTGTGCAAGAGAGTGTCAACAATACTGTTTACTGTTCACTCCCCATTTCTTAACCTTTTGATGAAAGGTCATCAACAATGATTAACTGGTCCTGATCTGAAATAGGCTGAAGCTGTTGCTTTGCTGTCAGATGGTTTAATGCCTGACAAAATGAGCTTCAGATGCCTTGGTTTTGTTCTCCTGCTTTGGTTTCCTGGAGTAGTAAATGGTAAAAAGGACATTGAAATATGTTGGTTATGATTAAATACAACCATTTTAATTTCCAAAACAAAACTGCTGCAGGGAGAGAATAATGTGCAACTTTTGTTTACTGTTTCATAGTTTAGTTTCCGTTAGCCAGTACCTTACCATAGGGTGTGCTTTCTTTTCTATTTGTTTCTTCAATATGGAAAAGCCCTGAACATGTTTATTCTCTTGCTTTTTTATTTCAGCGCAAAGGGAGACAGTGAACTGTATTGCACCAGACTTGGAGGGAGGTTATCTTGTTCCTAACCAAGAGACCTATTCTCATGCATCAACGCTCATTTATGCCTGTGATAGTGGACTTAAACCAGCCGTGGAGGGCTGGTGGGCAACGGTTGAATGTCATAATGGCAAATGGTCACATAGCCCACGATGTATAGGTAAGTGTTTCATAAATATCTAATCTGGTTTATTTGAATACGCTAAAATGGAAAGTGGCAGATACCTCAGATATTCATTTTTTTGTTATTTTCTATACAATGTCCTTGTATGATCAAAAATGAATCTCTTAATCAATTGAAAATTTGTTTCATTTAAAAAATACATTATTTATGATCTTTATTTTTTAAATGTTTGAATTAAGCTTAAACAAAGTGTCATCATACAACTTAGTTTAGTCAATGTTCATTCACATCATCCATCATTCATTATATTATAGCCTGGCATCGCCAGACCAATTCGCAAATGCGTATTAATCTGGAACCTCTCAGATAATTTTCAATTTCCAAGTGGCGGTATCAACGGACAGAGACCAAAAGGCCTCTGGCCACAATTGGATAGACCTACAAGATTAGATTAGATTAGATCTTTATTTGTCATTGCAACATGTACAAAGAAAATGAATGCCAACCAATCAGAGCAACGACACGTGTGCTCTGATTGATATGTAAAATTAAACTTTTACCAAATCGTGTCGGAAGTAAAGCAAACACATCTTTCTTAACAACAAAAGCTTTAAGTGCAGTTGTTTGTTCTTCTTTCAGAGAAAATATACCATCCAGTTGGTTAAAAGACCCTATAGGGCTGCATCTAACAATTATTTCCATTATCGATTAATCTGTCGATCATTTTCTCGATTAGTTTTTTGGTCCGTAAAATGTCAGAACATGGTGAAAAATGTTGATCAGCTTTTCCCAAATCCCAAGGTTACGTCCTCAAATGTCTTGTTTTGTCCACAACCCAAATATATTCAGTTTATAGAGGATTAAAGAAACCAGAACATATTCACATTTGAGAAGCTGAAATCAGAGAATCTGGAAATTTTCTCTTAATTTTTTTTTACTCAAAACGATTAATTGATTATCAAAATAGTTGGCGATTAATTTAATAGTTGACAACTAATCGATTAATTGACTAATCGTTGCAGCTCTAAAAGACCCCTCCAGTGAAAATCTTTAACCTTGTTATGTGTCCATGTGGTGTTTTTCATGTTTTTCATGCGACATATCAGGAGAGAAATAAGCAGCCAACGCCACGGCTGAACATGTCTGCTTTGAAACTGTACCAACGACAGTCTCAAAAACACGCGTCGGATTCAGTCAGGCACGTTTTCACACGTCACAAACCTAAGGAACCAATCCCATTAATGGGCGGGGTGGCGCTTTTCATATCATTATGTGTACAGTGATGGTAGCCAGAGGAGAAGCCGTAGGTGGTGGTATGCAGCTATACACATTGGTTGCGATCCGCCATTAAATCAGAGAAGAAGAAGAAGAAGAAGCCAGGTGTAGCTACGTGTATCTAATTTTGCAAGCTAAGTTAAAAAGATGGTCAAAACATGTATTGAAGGCCGTCGCTGTGCCGTCCATTTATCGTGGGGACACAGCGAGTACGAGCCAACATGGTAAAAGCTCCAGCCAGAGCGGACTTCTCAGTACCGAGATTTTGCTTTAGCACAGTGAAAGGTTTGACAGCAAACATGGTAGAGTAGATTAGATTACACTTTATTGTCATTGCACAGAGTACAAGTACTAGTACAATGAAATGCAGTACATAAATACACAGTCCCTGACCTCTGGTTTTACTGGTGTCATCTGATGTTCTATCCGCACTCTGACGCCTCAGCCACCGGGAACACAAATCATGATGTTGCAGTCCATAATACTTTCATGAGTGGTGATCCACCAGTCGCAGTTCATCCATTTTAGCTTAGCCCTTCTCTCTTCCCCGGCTTTGTTTACGATCTCAACGCCGCCTGAGTAGTCGATGGGCTCCGATGTCTTAGCCGCCCATGCGATCTCTGGGATGAACCAGATAAAGTTACCCGAGCGGTGTAGTCCAATGTCTAAAAGTTCTTCACGGGTGTATGATATGCAAGACAGTAAATCAGAAATAAGGTTTAATGTGTTTCCAGCCCCTTTTCAGTTT
>CABFOS010061511.1:2409-14186 GCA_900660315.1 Diretmoides pauciradiatus | reverse complement strand
AGGTCTATATGCGATATGCTTTCACACCATCCTCCAAAGGTTAACAGTAGTAATGCTGTATCTTGTATTAGCTATAGTCCCAAATAGTGTATACCAATACTATAATAGACATGCAGTGGATATTATTACCGTGATAACCCAGGGTCATCTTTTAGGTTCTTATGTGTCACTGCAGGCCAATGGGGAATCTAGCGATTGCATGGTTGCATTGTTCTGTGGTGAAGTACTAAGTACACATGTGTAGCACGGTGACCACGGTGCAGCCAGAGGATGTGGCTCCGTAAAAAGGAGAGACTAGCATGAAACACTGGAACTAATCAGAACACATGACACGGGACTAGCATCCTGATTTCAGATTAGCCATGTTCCACGCACCCTTGCCCTTTCCCTTCCTCCCTCCCTCCCTCTCTCTCATCGTGTCGTTTATCATTCTCTTTTTGTCATCTCTACCTTTCATACGTTTAAAAAGCTCAGAGTAGCTATAGATTCTGTGCACCCTCTCCGTTTCTTTCTCTCTTTTCACGGTTACCTTTTAGATCTACTCTCTCTCTCTCTCTCTCTCTCTCTCTCTCTCTCTCTCTCTCTTCTTTTCATCCGTCCATATCTCCTTCCTATATATTCACTTTCAATCCGTTCTTTGTGATCTTGTTCTCGCTTTTCACCTATATCGTGAAATTCTGCTGTCTGAATCAACCTCTGCATCTCTACGGCTCCTTCCCTCCTCTTTCCTCATGCCCTCTCTCTGCCACAGTAGACCAATTAGGACTAAGCCGATTCCAGTTGTGACCTTAGGGTCCACCCAAGGTCTGCTGACAGGAGAGTTAGCATGTAGCTGAACTGTTTTACATGTTATTGATGGGGTGGGAGGCATCATAGTCATTTTATCACACCAATTTCATTCTTGGCCGATTTCCCCTTAGGCAGGTTAGTGGCAGCTTCCCATTGATTTTTCATGTAATTGATCAGAGACCTGCTTGAGCAATTTATTGGCCCGCTTGCACCTGTGATTAAGGCTGCGAGTCTGTGTGTGTGTGTTTATGCATGGGATTGGCGATTACTTTCACAAGTTCGGCCATGTGCCATAAAGCACGGCTGCACTGTCTGTCTGCGTCTGTGCCTTGTCAGTATAATGAATGCTGTCCTACTCTCAGGGACATTTTTAATCATGCTTGACCACAGCCATGTCATGTCCAAAGTCAAGAGGAAATGGAGACACGGCTTGTATAGCTGACCAGCAATGACAGGACTTAATGTGTTCACATATAAACATGGACCAAAGTTTAATTCAAAGTAATCCTTATTCATTTGAATATATATCATATGGGATTAATATTAGAGCGGTTGGGGGGGGGAGGGGGGCAAAACCACAATGACATCAGCAAAGCATTTTCTTTGGAAGTCGAGGATAGGATAATTACAGAAGAAGACAAAGACGAAGAGCTGAGTACTTTTTAAATATACACCATGTTAGCCGGGCATGTCGGGAGAAGTGAGGGTAGCCAATCGTGTAAGTCATTTACTGGTCTTGTGTATTACGTTGTAAACCACAGGCCGTGTTGCTGAGTTGGAGTACTATCGTTACTGTTGTGCAGCATGTCTCCCCTTGGTACTGTGACAGAGCTTGAATAATAAGGATCAGGCATAAAGCCGCTCAACAAGCTCAAGAGCTATCGAAGAGCCGTCCTTTTAATTTGGTTAATTTACAGGCAGCTTTTTTGCTAATAACGTTCTTAGAGCGATACTTGGCAAATTGAAATACACATAGGATATTTCTGCCTCGGAGGGGATTGGTAGCAGTAAGTCTCTGATCTTAGGCTCTCTCTCTCTCCTGACTCTCCCCTCCATCCTGTCCTCTTCTCCTCATCTCTACCTTCCTCTCCTCCTCTTTTAACTTCTCTCCATCTTCCAGCCTTCCTCCCTCATTCAAATATAGCACAGTGGAAGAGAAGTTACACCCACACTAAAAGCTAAATTCTCAGCCATTACTTTCTGTCTAACATATTAGCAGTACATAAACTGATTTGTTTAAAGATTTGTGGCTTTGGAAACACCAATTTGACTCCAAATTTTATTACATGGCCACAGAGCGTCGGCCAGACAGAACGCTAGGCGACAATCGCATGTGGTTTGAGGCTGAAACACACACACAAAAAAACAGGCCAGTTTCTCAGGCAAAAGGCACCCCTGAATAATGGATCTACTTCACATCTGCATTACTTAAACTTCCCACTGAAATAGAATGATGATAGTGTATGGTGTGTTATAGTGCCAAGATTTGTGTATTTCATTGAATGGTATATGGGAAAGGCTATAAAGCAGCTAGGGTTCAGATTCACTTCAAATCCTTTGGAATGAATTCAAAAGTCGTGGTGCGAGGTGAAGCAACTTTAAGTACATTTCGTTTTGTTGTGATTTGACTGTGATTTAATGGATTCCTCATGGCACGAGCTATAGATGCGGCCTTGATAACTAAAAACAGAGACAGGACAAGTCATTTATTATGTCCAGCTATTTATTTTCTATATGTCTATAGAAATTAAGTAGGACTTTGATTTCACGATCGATTAATAACTTTGTGTTAAGGTGCTTTGGTGAGAATATTTTAAGACGGAACAGAGCCAGTAGAATTATATGTACCCAAGTATTTTAACTCTTTTTTATGGGTATTTTAAAAAAACTTTTATGAATTAACATGATATCACTGCCCTGTTTAACCATTTTGAGTAACCATGACTATACTTCCCAGGACTTGCAGACCTAATGATGTGATTCAGCTCAGTGTTTCCAAGGGGAAATGTGCTCAAGTCCCTGCACCGTGTTAAATGAACAACGTGTTTTCAGATGCGATTGATGTCTCTAATAGCATCAAGCTTAATAGGCTCCATTAAGTCAATCATCAGTCTCTATCAAAATAATTAAAAACAAAGAAAAACACTGTCCAAATGTGCTTCAAACGGGTGATTAAATCCCTACAAATAAATAAAAACTAAACTTTCTTTTTAAAATAAGGTTTTATTAGCCTACATAAATAAGCCCATATAAGAACCGAGCTATACTATGACCTAAACTACATCATGTTGTCTGGCTGTGGTGGCTCAGCCTGGGCTCCATTAAGTAAGTATTCTCTTTAAGTGGAGGCTTGGATGCTGATGTACATGAAAGCGGAGTAGTGTTTTAAAAGTCCTCTCCAGTCGCCTATGCATGAAAGGAGGAAAAAGTTGAAAATGTCCAACAACTGTATAAGTTGCTGCGGGGCTGACGTGCTCGTTAAGAGTCAGGAGAGAGCATCAGCAGAGCAGGTCACCCTGGTTTTTCTCACATCACAGCCCCATCACAAATTCTTTCAAGTGTCCTTCTGCGTCGCCAAAGATGACAACGGCGAATCGATAAGCGCTTGAAATGAAAAGAAGCCGCCGAGTTTTGCCCCCGAGGCGAAAGATTTCATACCCGCCAGCCCTCTCTCCTCTCCTCTCCTCTCTCCTCTCTCTCTCTCTTGAACTTCAGGCATTCCTTTGCACTTTTCCCTGCGTGAGAAAGAGGAGGCTCCCGTCTTTTTCCTCATTGTGTGTATGAAGGTAAGAGCGGGACCGAGCATCACGCCTCCGGACGCCGCCTGCCTTTCCCCCTTTTCTCTCTCTCTCTCTCTTTCTCTCTCTCTCTGATATGACAGGCGGGGTTAGGGTGTGATGTGGAGATGTGCATGCAAGGTTGATGTTTTCTGCAGGGGTGTTAGGGTCTCTATTTTTTGTGTGTGTGCAAATTTTGTGCATATTGCCATCAATGATCAAAGATCACAGGGCAACTCTGGAGAACTGGGCGAACCTCCTTGGCAAATGTTCTGCATGATTGTATTTATTTTGCATGTTTCTCAGCAGTATGCACATGTCTTTATGCATGCATGTGTAGCCTAATATATTTTGTACTTTATGATATGATATTTACGAGCCAGTGCCTGTGAAAGAAATCGATGAATATTAGGGTTTAATTTCTAAAGTCATAATAAACTGGATCTAATCAGCTGTTTAAAACGTGCGTCCATTCTTATGTTTATTCCAGTATAGGGCCTGTTAGTATCTATAAGGCGGCACTATGCATGTATCATGTTACAAATGTGTTGTTAAGGCCAGAGTCAAATGCTCCGTGATTCACCAAATTTGGGGGGGGGGCGCAATCCCGTGCACTTGTTTTGCTTCAGTGCGCCTCCTTTGCCTCGTATTCCCGTGTGGATGTGCGCATTAATTACCGGTTTAATGGGAGTATGACTAAAAATGTAAAAGAAGGATTAAGGCGTGTGAAACGTGGGCCGCGCGTCCGGTCTGCTTGCCTCTACTTAAAATGCGAATGGAAAATCAGCCCAGTATCTAACGAAACGGATCTATAAAGAACATTTGCATCCGAGCCAGCTGTTCACTTCATCTGCACATAAATCCGCAACACGATAGGGCTGCGTCTAGCACTGCAGCAGCCCTAATGCATCTATTTAAATACCGTCGTTTTCCATCCACCTCTAAATATCCCAAATATTGGAATAGCTCGATGAATGCTTTGCAAAAAAAAAAAGTTCACACCGGATTAAATCACGCAATTACCAATGGCCTATAGGAAATCATCCTTTTAATTGAGCATTAATTAGGCAATGTAATTTTAGGCTAAATCGGAGTCAGTATTTATGATTTCAAATGGAATAATTGTTAATTAATTACCACTAATTGGATTTAGTCGTGGATTGGTGTTAATGACAATTGCTTATTTTGCGCGGTGAGAGTTTGGATAATAAGCAGTTAACTCCATGGAAGCTAGTTGTAAATTGCAGGTTGAGTTATAAGGCAAATTGAACCATTATGTTGTGTGCAGGCCTAATAGCCTATATACTGGTGCACCGTTAAACTAAACACGACGGTAATCTCGTGTATTTTCTTTAAGTGCATGCAAAGATATGCTTCTCAATGTGTTTTATTGCTGCGGAAAGTTGAGCTCGTCTAAGTTTGTCCTCTCCTCAACTACACAGGCAGAGTCGCAGACATACACAAACACACCCCTCAAAAAGCACAGACGGACACACACGCACACGCGCACATAGGCTACACACGCACACGCACGCACACACACACGCACACGGAGTCCCTCTCTCTGAGCTCAAAAGAAGGAGGAAAAAATGCGCCACTCTTGGAGCGTCTTTCAAGGGGAAAAAGTTGAGGAAGCTAGAAGAGGGCGAAGCAAGGAGAGACTCGGCACACGGCGTCTCCCCCTCACACTGTAAATAGATGGTTATTTATGCGCATAAATGACACGATCTTAAAGGTAGCGCTCCCAACTCTTTTTTTTTGGATAAGGTAGCGGGAAACGATATCCATGCAACGCTCGTATTTCCGGACAGAAACTTATAGGCTTCAGTATTGCTTGGACCTTCAAGTTGTTTTCTTTATCTGAACGCGGTAAACACACAACTTGCCGGCGTGTTTACGCAGTGGAATTTACCTTTTCACTACTATATAGAATAAAAACGCCGACGGCTGGGAAAATAAAAGCCCTGCTGGTGTCTACAACTGGTAAGTGCAGGAGGAGGGGGGGACCTGTCTCTCTTTTTTCCTTTTTTTTTAACCGAGATGTGAGTTAATGCAAGTGAAGGAATTTGTTCCACCTCGGGGTTTTGCCTTTTCGGTGCGTTTCTCATGTGAATTTCAAAGCCGTGGCTGTAACATAAAGGAGCATGATAAGTGATTTGAGGGCAGGGTTCGTCTTACAGAGTCGGTGGATGGTATTGATGTATCGTTAGTGGGTAAACACATTTTATAAAGGTGGGTAAAGCCTGTAACCAGTATAGATCATAACAAAAAGTCATCATATTTTCAGACAATCACCAATTTGTGATGTTTTTTTAAAGACACCCTATCTCCTATGACTTTACAGTACTAAATGTGTGTCTTAATGATGTATTTCAGCTTTAAATGACGGGTAAGCCTATTAAACTAAGTGGGTAAACTCTATTTTACTCAATAACAGCATTGTGCATTGCATTAAAATGAATAAAAAGCTGAGTAAAGTGAGTCTAGGTAGGTTCATCCTCCACTACATCCCTGCTCGTGTACATTAAATACATAATGTGGTCTCGCATCCTTTAATTAATACAGGAACATATGGTCGAGGTTAGTGGATTGAGATGAG
Organism: Diretmoides pauciradiatus; assembly: GCA_900660315.1. Taxonomy (NCBI): domain Eukaryota; kingdom Metazoa; phylum Chordata; class Actinopteri; order Trachichthyiformes; family Diretmidae; genus Diretmoides; species Diretmoides pauciradiatus. The sequence continues at coordinate 8,021 of CABFOS010061511.1, read as the reverse complement.
TGTATAGGCTGCAGTCTCATGCTATTCTGTGTTAATTTCTGAAGTAAAGCCAGTATGAGGCAATGCCAGGCTTCTGTCTGCGCTGGGCCCGATGCCATATGACTCACTGATTCATATCAACTATTGCTGGTGTGAGCAGAGCGCACACTGCTGGGTCAGCTGCACTTCATCTGCTCATTTTCTTCTATGGTTGGAAATTGACGTTGAAATAAGAATGGATGGGTGGGAGTGAAATCAAAGTACAATTATAGTCCTATAAGTGTTTTTAAATAGCTTACATACAGTGGCTTGAAATAATTAATAATAAAGTTTTATTGCTAGGCTTAATTACAATTAAATCAACAATTATAACATGGGATGAACATGAATAGTTTTATCTGAAGAGCTTACATAATTTATTTATTAGAAGTTTTTTTAATTATTATTATTGTTGTTGTTATTAATAGTAGTTGTTGTTGCTAGCATGTAGGCTTACGTATATTCATAAATGTACCATTAATTTATACTCTCATAACACATTTTATAATAATTTGCTGAAAAATATCAAAGTAATATATATTTTCTCTCACTTATATATGAATTAATCGCCTAATTTGCACACGTACATGGGCATTCAATTACAGTTGCCTATTTCGAAAACAAATCTAATTATTTCATTTGTAAACTCGCTTTCAACATGAAGTGAAACAGGTGCTGATAGAAAATTAAAATCTGCCCCTTTATTATCGAAATGTTCTTTCAGTTCTTATACATTTTTAGTCATAAGTGAGTATAAGAGCGCAGACGCGCATGCAGGCCGCGGACCAGCCAAGCAGACTGAAAGATTGGAGGGACCCCTCATTAAATCTCTCTGATTAGATAACACGGAGCCACATGCAATAACCTTCCACCTTACAACCTGACCCCCGTATTTCATTTTACACACGCGTGGGGGAAAAGAGAGGTTATGCAGGTACACACACACCGTGTAAACCCCCAATGTCTTCATCCTCTCAATGAAAAAACAGCACAGATGTAGAGCAGGTGAGGAGAAGAAGTGGGGGAAATGGTTGACAGCATGACTGCCTGCAAATTCCCCCCGACTTGAATTATCATAAGCAAACAGTGTGAGCCTGGACTAATAAAACCCCATCTGTGTAACTTCATATCGAGGTAGTATAAGGGCTGCGATAATGAATTTTGTAATATCCCAGCGACAGACATCTCAATCAGACTCTAATCCCGTTTGATTTTACTACGGAATCACTGCACTGCCATCGACAAAAACACAGGAGCTCTGGCTGATGCAAACCAGGGCGTGTGTATATCAGCATGAGAGGCAAAAGAAGTGTTAACACTGCAAAAAAAATCCACCTGAACAAGACATTCATTAAGTCGTAAAATCTTATTTTTTTCCTTAAAATGAGTGAAATAGTCTGACAAAGGGGTGAGATGGTTCAATTTGTTTCCAACGCAAATCAACTGGTTTCATTAATCCTCTTGATTCAAGTGGTTTTAGCTTCAGGATTCTAGAAAACAGTAAGTGGAGCCGAATTCGAAATAAGTTGAATTATCTCACCTCAGTGGTATAACATTTAACGTGATTTAAGGAAAAATAACATGTTCAGACTGACCACGCGTAGAAAAACATGACGCCATCAGTGCCATTACGGTGGCACAGACACTGACATCACAGCTTGGCCTGGTGTTGACCCAAAATAACTGAATGATTGGAAACCGTGAGACTGCGAACCACAGATGAGTTATCTGTAACCGCTTGTTTACTACTCTAATAGGTAATTAGGGCTCTTTTGTCTGTTTTTTTACAGAAGCGGTTTCCTAAATTGCGATAATGGACTCCCACTGCCGCAAGATTGCCACCACCTGCGCACAAATAGGTGAGTATCTGATCCAGTCGAGCTGATCCGTTTCTCCAACTCCACAGAAACAATACAATACTATTTCAATAGCTGTAATAAAGATGATGGTCACAGCCTAACTGCAAATGCATTATCCAACACGTCATAGTCTGGAGCAGGACGTCATCTTCAACACATCTGTGTATCTATTTTGGGAGACACATTAGTGTTACTTTCCAAATAAGCATTTGTTAATAGGGGGATTTTTTTAAATTTAAGGTTTATTTAATTGTGTTTATTTGATGCATATTAATGATCATTTCGATGAATGTACCAAAAAGGCTGTATAGTTTTCATCTGTTTTCCCTGCTCAGACGTCATTTACCTATAGAATATTGATGCAAGAGCTCTTATTAACTCATTATCTTGTGATGAAAAGACACACAGATGTGTTGAAGGTGTCATATATAAATTCAAACCTTATTTCACCTTAAAACAAGTCTAAATTCTGCTAATGAGCTTGAGATGATTCCACTTGTTTCCATTGCTGTTTCATTTGCTTTAGAGGGTTTCTGTAAACAAGTGGAAATATCTTGATACAAGGCAGAAGAAGACAGATCATCCCACTGGTATCAACAGAATGACACTTGATTCTAGGAGGGGGGGGGGGGTCAAGTCAAATTATCTCACCCCTTTGCCAGACTTTTCACTTTTGTCAAATGAAGGTTTTACTACTCAGTTAAAGATGAAGTGATTGTTTAGTTGGATATGCTGCAGTGTGTAGGCCTACCTGTTGGTTCACACAGGAAACGGTTGGAGACCCTTTGCTATTAAATGGGGAGAAGCTGTTGGTGGATTCGGGGTGTTCATTGTCTTAGAGGGACACCTGGTGGTCGGAGGTGGATCTACAGCCTTTTATTAATGCAGGGAGAGAGCAGGCAATGAGCACTGCGCATCATCCATGGACTTAATAAGCAGCAACACCATTAGATTAGTAATTTTACAAATGAACCTTACGACCATTTACCCTGACAGCCATACACCCTTTACCTGCCAAGGCCTGTGTTATACAAGGTCGGCTCTCATATAGGCTAAATATGGGAATATATAACTCATCATTTGGGGTTAGTAATCTGCAATCGTATTTAAATGTATTGAAAGTACGAAATCCGAATTAAACCCACATAAACAAAACAAAACCTGCGATCCTTTGCACAAGTCAGTCGGGGGGACGTATTTAATTATTCGCCCATGTGGTGGGGAAATGACATCAAGTCTTATTAGATCTTAAACGAATAACCAATAACTCTCAATCTATTCCACTCCACCGACATTGATGGGACTTAAGTGACAGAGGGCGGGCACCTGATCCGCCTCATAGCTGCACACTATGAACGGCCATTGATTAAGAATAATAAGAAAGGCTAAATAGAAAAATAGAATTACAAAAGGAGGAGGGGGAGGGATGTCGGACCAGCGTCAACTGTTGTGCGGTAATATATGCAGCGCTTGTTGGATTGACTCCGGGGAAAACTAAATGTATAATGAAAGCCCATTCGTGAGGAGGAATATACTAATGGAGGAATCTGATGTCTCCTTAATCCTATGTAAAAAGCCTTGTCGTCTCCCCTCATATTGACTGAATTGCTAATTAATGGCCCTCTATGGCGGAGGCCTATTGCGCGCAGTAATCCGCAGAAGAGAGATAAAGCATTCACAAGGTAGAAATGAAGAGGAAACCGATAATCCACTTCAAGTTTAGTATTACAATGCGGAGGGAAAAATGAGCAACCGACTGTTCGCTGCTTTGCATAACGCAAAATAAAACACACGAAAGCACGTTTGCTGTTGTTGTTGTTGTTGTTATTATCGTCGTTGTTGTTGTTGAATACATTTGGAATAAAATAACATTTTGTAAAATTAATATATTTTAGGAAAGCATCAATTTATGCTTTACTCTATTAATGATAAAATTACATGTATTTTATATAAAATAATAATAAATCAATTGTATTCCAGTTTTTATTTCAATAATAATAATGCTAATGATGCAACTGAAAACTTAGGAAACTATTATTTTTTTCTGCCATGTTCTAATCAGTGGTGTGGTTGTCTTTGCCAGTTAATCAGAATAATTATTGGTCTAGTAGAATAGAATCTGCAGGGCCATAATTGTATGTTTACTCCTATAATAGCCTAATAATAATCATCATCATCAATCAATTGCTATCAAATTGTAATCTCGTATGTGTGACATCTTCACACGGTTTTATAAGACTAAATGAGAGGGGATCGGCTCGGTTCGCGGTTCGCCCACAAGACTGTAAATGTGGTGTATCTAGTGGTATTTATATATCAAGGGCTTTCACGGGATTAGCCCAGTAACTTCTTAACAGCGCCAAATCCAGAAAATGTGTTGGCTGAATGGGCGTCCGCTGGGCCACGTGGATATGGAGGGGATGTTTTTTCATCATCACCATTTTGTACCCTGCGAATGAGTTACAGTTTTTAGTAATAGTGTAGTGACAGTAGTAGTGGATATAGTTGGAGGCAGAGGAGAAAGAGGAAGAAGGAGGTCTAGGGAGATGATAATGTCTATCTAAATACTATTCAGACTGGTTTGAATCACACTAATTGCCTCGGATGCTGCAGCCACTCTCCTCTGTCCGTCATTTCGATCACCTGTTACCTAACACACCGCATCTCTCCAGGCGCAGAGCTGCTCCCACCTAAAAAAAGAAAGAAAGAAAAGCAAAGGAGTATTTGTTTGATTAGACGTGTTTACTTTGCCTTTAAACGTGTCATGATCTTGAGGGAATTGCTGTGGGGGGGAAATTTGCTGCCATATCAGCTCAAACTCATTAAAAGTCCTCCTTCAGAAATTCTTAGGCAAATGAGAGTCTTATCAGATTAAAAAAAACTCGCTGAGATCGACGGAGGGGTCCAACGTGATGAGAGGTAGATCCAGTTAAAGCACCCAGATAAAGTCAGCCGTTGTCATGGTTCGCGTGGCTTGGGTGGGGCGTTTTAACATGGATATTTGAACCTTAACTCTGGAGAGGTCAAGAGGATCGCATCATCTGACAACCAGAATGGCTGACAGGGGTTTTATGCGATCGTTTCTACATACAGGCTATAGATGCAGGGATGTAGAGCGTCGGGTTTACGCTCTTTATGGTTTTAGAGGTTACTTGCATTTTTTAGGCTGACTAATGAAAATCCATAGCACACTTTTAGTATCAAATTGAAGTGTATGAGGGCCTTTAAATGCGACAAAAACAACATTAAATGATGGCTTTTTCTGAAAATAAAATTGATTTGTGTTTATATTGGTTATTGATTGCCTTATATCGTGTACATATATGATCCGTGCACCTACACATTGCTCTTTTTAACACTAAGCTTGTGGATCCCTTACAGTCTCAACCTTTTTATCCGTATTCAAATTGGCTTCACATTGTATTTTGAGCTGCAGATTCAGTCTGTTGTGTTTGATATTCAATGTGCTCCATAACTCCCCCCCCATAACACTGTCCGCTCGGTGGCTTGCTTTATCCATATTGAGTCCCTGAGTAAACTGCAGTGACAGGGGCCTGCGAGGAGCTCAGCATTGGGTATCATCTCATAACACGGGGGGGGGGGGGCAAACTGTGTTATTTTCATTTTTATTTGGTCTTGGGCTGCTGCGCGACGGCTCCTTGGTGCGTCGCGGGTACACCGTGCGTCCCATTTCTCTTTACATGCTTTTATTTGGAAGAGGAAAAATAAGCGGCG
>CABFOS010061377.1:1704-11906 GCA_900660315.1 Diretmoides pauciradiatus | reverse complement strand
TTATTTCTTTCATATATGCTTAAGATGTAACCATTCATAACTTTGAACTATACATGACAGAAACATTGTTTTTCAAATTAAATCCTCTGTTGTTGTTGTAAATGCTTCATTGACTTGAATGAAAGAAACAAAGGACATCCTATATTTTGTTTGTTGAACATCTTCACTGTAAGTGGGCTTAATCCTTGCTAACTGTATGTTAACAGAGACAAATTAGTAGTGAGCTATTATTTGATTGATTTTTTATTTTGTTATTTTTTACTGGCAAGCATGTATAATAACACATTTTCACTTGTTTGTAAATCAGTTGAATGAGAGAGTACATATTTTTAATGAACTGATATAATTAAAAGCAGGAGTCAAGCACTGAGGAAATGAGCAGGAAGCAGGAGGGATAATACCTGCGGTTGCCCAGGCACGTTGAGTCACTTAATGTGCTTGAGTCTGTAGTGGTGATAGACTGAGATTTCCCTCTCTATTTAAGTTGTGCTAATAGGACATGTCACTTTGGGTTTTAGACACATTCTGTCTTATTAAAAGGGTCTTACAACTCCTCTAAGAACATACTAGCATACTAGCAATTAAAAGCTACATCGACAGTCTCCTAGAGGAGTTTGTTCTATGGACGTACCATCAGTGATGTTCCTGCAATATTTATTTATCCTCATCATGCAAGAGATGAAAGTACACAGCTAATGAGACTTAGCGTTACATTAAAGGGTAACTTCGGTATTTTTCAACCTGGACCCTATTTTCGTGTGCCTACGTGACTGATGATGGGAACAAGAGTTTTTGAAATTGGTCCAGTATTGAGCGAGCACATAGCTCTAAAAGCCATTTTTTTGCCACTGACAGGCTCCGATTGTTGTTATAAGTGTCTGACAGGATCCCGACAGCGAAATAAAATGTTTTTCTTTCACGAGGAGTGAGACCTCTTGCTGCAGTTAGACCTTTGTTGGATAGGGACATGCTGTTGTTGTTTTTTATTTTTTTTATTATTATTATTTTTTTTTTATAGCTTTTATTGTCATTATACAAATTAATCGTACAACGAAATTGCGAGGCCAGAATGGAGGGTTAGTCCTGAGCCGCTGCGAGTGCTAGCGCCGCCACTTTGGGCCAACCTGACCTAATGTGCCTAACACGCATGTTTTTGATGGTGGGAGGAAACCGGAGCACCCGGAGGAAACCCACGCAGACACGGGGAGAACATGCAAACTCCACACAGAAAAGCCCTGTTCCAGCTGGGAATCGAACCCAGGACCTCCTTGCTGTGAGGCAGCAATGCTAACCACTGTTATGGCTAGTTGTGCTACAAGTGGATGCAATAACAACAGACTAGATCAAGCGAAAGGTAAAGAAAAACGTTTTATTTCTCTGTAGGGATCCTGTCAGACACTTATAACAACAATCGGAGCCTGTCAGTGGCAAAAACAAAAGGCTTTTAGAGGGCATACATGTAGGTTCGAACTTGCCCTGAAGCGTTACATTGCAGACAGATTAGCTAAGCTAAGCTCTAAGCGCTAGCAGCTAAGCGCTAGCTCAATACTGGACCAATTTCAAAAATTCTTGTTCCCATCAGTCACGTAGACACACGGCCATGGGAAAATAGGGTCCAGGTTGAAAAATAACCGAAGTTACCCTTTAAGGCAATACTATTATTATTATTATTATTAATAAGAAGAAGAAGAAGGAGGAGGAGACGGAGACGGAGAAGAAGAAGAAGAAGAAGAAGAAGAAGAAAAAGAAGAATTTTTAAAAATAAAGTGCTTGATAAACTTGATGACCCTTCACTTTGTTATTGTATACATGAAAATTAACAAGCAGTCCTCACTGTGGTCACACAGGGTTGAAGCTCCAACATGCTGACTGCATGAATAGTCTGGATGGCTGATCAGTCCCTGAGCATTACTTAGCATCTGCATGCTCAAAGTATGATGCAAAGTTAGCCTCCAAGGACAGAATCAATTTTAAATTTATATTCATAAGATATAAACACCACTGATTAAGCTGTTATGTGACCAAGACAACCGGGGGCCTGGATGGATGTATGCTCAGTCCCACTTGACCTTGATGGAACAGGCCTCACAGAAGCGAGAAGCCTAATCTCTCCTCTCAGGATCACTCCATTAAGAGTTTGTTCTGATTTACCAAGCTCATTGGGATGGTGCAGCTCATTAGCTTTGTTTTAATTAATATGCAGACTTGAATCAATTCAGAGATGTCAGACTTCATACACACACGCTTACATACAAAGATACACACCAACAACCTATAATCACAAACACATTCACAAACACACACGACAGCTATGACCTTCCCAGTGACAGCAGCCTAGCACCTGTTCCATTCAATGCCTAATCACTTGGACAATTAAATGGGAGAAGAGAGAGGAGCCCTCTCCACCAGTCAGCAAGGGTGCACTTACATGTGTTTGTGTGTAAGTGCATGTTAGTGTGTCTATTTATTGAAGCACAAATCTATAGCACTCCTCTGCCAATATAAGCACACCTCTAATGTTTATTGATGATTTCAATCATAGTGGCATCTGTCTAATTGCATTCCCACGGCCCCAAGTGGAAAAGACAGGAGGGATCAGGAGTAGAGGATGATCAATCTGGATATGCACATAGTAAACAGGTAGATGTATACTGAAGCAAGGTAGGCCACTGGGCCACACACCCGATAACCAAAGTGTTTGGAGGGTTCAAATGTACAAAATAAGAGTGTACACATATTGTCTGTTCCTGGAAGGAATCACTTCTCACCAGAATATCATTCATTAGGCACTGAGAAATAAGATCTTATTTGATAATCAACAGTTGATGAAAGTGCAGGCTTGAGTTATTCCTCTGAAAAAGATGGAATTGTAATAGCATATTTTGGAGGTAGTAAAAAATCTCTCTCTCACACACACACACACACACACACACATATACAGAATGCAGTAAAATGAGCTATCTTGTTATCATTTGCCTGTTTTATTCATTTATTCATGAGTGGCCCCCTTTAGGGATCAAGAGGACTGCCATCGGCACTGAGATGAGTTACTCTAATACAGACAACCCTGCTGAGACCAATGGACAGATAATGAAATGGGGGGGAACAGAGTGCAGGTATTATTATTGGGCACTATTTCTGGTTATATCAGAATCAGCAAGTGGGGAACAGTTAGATTATGAGAAGAGATGGAGAGGGAATGGGATAGAGGAGTTTAGAGTGACAGGATTACGCTTAACTGTGAAATATACAGTACAGTCTGTGGAGGAGTCATGTGGGAGTGAGATATTTTTCAGATCATTGGTGAATGATCTAGTAGATAGATGAGTTTTATATCAAATGCAGGGCATGCATTGCTTTAACTAGTGTTTTTTATGGAATTATTTTGTCGCCTCAATTTGCGTTATGAGCAAGCAAGTTCCTGCCTCAAAGAAATGCATCCAAGAAATTTGCATCCAAGCACCAATTTTCCAAACGCTTCCAAACTACCTACACTGTACTTAACTAGCAATGAATGGGTATGAATGAATAATAGTAAAAGAAGAAGGCAGGAAAAGGAAAAGAGGAATGAAAAACATTGATAAAGATGGAGATGATCAGGGGAGAAACAGGGACTGTTTGTGAGAAGGAAGAAGAATGTGACTGCCCCTGCACTCCGCTGATTACAGATGGAGAGGACTCTGTGGAGTTGTGCTGCAAGTTCCTGCTTCCTCAGTGTTGAGTGTGCCTAATGCTCTGTCAGCTCTATTACAGCCCACAGGACCGCAACCATCACACACACACACACACACACACACACACACACACACACACACACACACACACACACACACACACAGCCCCTTGCTATCTTTACCTCTTTAATTCTCTCCTACAAAATGTCATACTGTTGAAAGTGCCCCTCCTCTCTCTCTATGGTGAATGTCTGGAGGAAGAGGGGGTGGTGTTGCTGTCACAAAACCCTGTTAATTAGTTACATGTAAGCCTTCCTTAAATATACTATCTGCAAAGACCCTCAACTACCACTCAAATAATGTAATGAGACAACTTTGAGAGGGTACTTGAAATGCAGTAGCAGAAGCCTCAGCGCTAGGCTCTGGATTACTGAACCTCAGTATATTGCTTACATAGCTAGATGTTACTAATAGTCACAGATTCATAAGGTGTGTGTGTGTGTGTGTGTGTGCGCACGTGCGTGCATGCGTGTGTGTGTGCGCACGCTTCAGGGTTCCATGAGACATTTTAATATGATATATTGAGAGCATATCGAGAATTACATCATATGAATGCCCTTTGTTAAAATATTCCCATAAGATTTCAGTCTCCTCTTCCATCCTTTCAAACTCAGTTTAAAATGTGTGCAAGAACTGAGAGTAGTAAACAATAGAAACAGGAAATGACATCGAACTGTCGGCAGGGACTTGGGTTCTGTCCAATCACAAACAAGTGTTGTCCCTCCTTTTCCGTAATCTGAAATGTTGTTGTGTTTTCTGAAATGATTTTTTTTGTTTTCTCAAATGTTTTTGTGTTTTCTCAAATGTTGTGTTTTGACCCTCAGGGCCATGCGTGCGTGACCAACACACACAGCACATCCCAAGTTCATTCGATCATTCAAACACTTCTTAGGATTTTGACTGTATTGATTTTGATGTTTGATTCCCAGGTAAGATAACCAAAGAAAAATTGTCAAAATTATTATTTTTAAATTTTCAACTGATTCTCAAAACGTTTAGATAATTTAGTTAGTGCTCTCCTAATCATATGGCATGTATTGCAATTTGCATGAAACAATTACATATCTTGTATCGCCAGACTAATGATAATTTCTTGAAAAATGGTTTGAAAGACAAAAAAAACACCTTAGTGATTAGTTACCATGACTATGCCAACTATCCCAACAATTGGAATTGTTAGGCTGTAACATTTTCAGATTACTTACAAAAAACTGAGAAAGATGAAAATATGGGAGAGAATTAGTCACTTACATGAGCTCCACTGGCCGCTGTGTTCATCTGACAGGCATGTATGTGGAGTCAAACAAAACATGACAAGTTGCTTTTTGCAGCAACACCTTGAAATACTATTACGGGAATCCATTTCAAAACATAGAATAAAGGGGACATAGAATAAAGATTGGTTTTATTCCCTCCTTAGTGCCACAGTGGTACACATGGCAAGCATCTATATGGCATATTACACACGCATATGTCCTCATGTACAAAAACTCACTCACACTTGCATAGTGTGAGCTCAGGGAATGTGTGAGCACAGATCTGCATGTGTGTGTTTGATCAAGCCTAATTCAGATCGCTCCAACACCCCTAACCTGCAGCAAGAAAACACGTCAAAGCTACAAAACACACACATTAGATCACAACCACTACTGGGAGGATAAAACACAAACTTTCTTTACCCTCTTCACAACTTAGCCTGATGATGAATCTGTTATTGTTCCTATTTCTGGAAACTAAAGCTGTCCATATTGATTGTGTATATATATATTCAGATGTTGTCTTCTAGGCTGGCATTGTGTGTGTGTTTAGGTCCCAGGGCTACATGTAGTACCCATTTAGGGTTGGTGAGTCACCCTGACTGTCAGCTTCTCAGCTTCTTGGCTCCATCAATGTGGCAGCAGGCAGGCATCTGGTTGGCAGGGCAGCAAGGCTGTGACAGGGACATCTGACACCGAGCACAGGCAGGAGGTCAGGGAGGGATAGGCCAATACTAGGGGCTTTAGCCTGGTCAAACACTGGGACTCCCAGATAGGGGAACAGTACAAAATCCAAAATGCTCCATTATGGCTTACTCCAGTATACAAGAAGGGACACTGTATATATCATACTGTCATGTAAATGAGACAAACTTACTCTTAAAGTAAATACAACTGAGCCAAGTGTAGTGTATGTAGTGCAGAACTACAGGCTTTACAGAGTTTCTGTTTTGTAATGTGTTCTCTACTTCAGTTATTCAGTAAAAGCAATTACATTGAAACAAAACTTGTGGGCGTTTCTTTAAAAAAGCTATCTACTCCTCTCCCCACTCCAATAGCCCTTAGCAAAGGTCCATCAGAGTTTTGACAGGGGACCAAGAGTCAATCAAGGTGGGTGTGTATGGAGCATGGCCCTGGTGAATGAGTGGAAGTCACTTATAGCAGCCCTGTTCTTGAGCAGTGGACCTGATCACAAAACCATTATCTCTGGGCTCTGACAGACAAGTCACACATTTTAGAGATGCCGCTGCCCCTCTGCCCTGCGTGTACTTAGCTATACCACCTATTTACCTCAATCAAGCTGGCTTCTGTTTTAATTTTCAGAAATGAAGATCCAGTCTCGGGATAATCCTGTTCTATAATCTCATCCATTGGATATATAGACAAGCATCCTATGTTGAATGTCAGCTGAGGAAAAAATAAAAGAAATTAAAGCTGCAGGCAGCGATGAACAGGGTCCAAGCTCCGTAAAGCTCCCGCTCATGCAAGTCGAAACAATGAGACAATCACGCCAAGAAGTTGAGGATTTAGTATTGAGACCAGATGAAGTACAGCAAAGCGAACCCTCAACCTCTGGATCGAGAGACCAACAGCTTTACCGCTGAGCTATTTAGGAAGGCATGTTCCAGTACAGTTTCACTGTTTGGACCCCTAATAATAAAAGATTTTTATCAAGACAAAAATCTGAAAATATACATATTGCATCTAGACAGCATGGAGATGTTGGTAATTTGTTTTTACCAATGATTGATTTGCTCCATAAGTGAATAACTGATGTTTAAAAATGCCATTCTTGCATTGACTCCAATTGTTCATATGAGAGCAAAATTCAAAATGCTGTCAAAAAGTCAGTTTTTAGGTAAAATTCTGATATTTGCAAAACATCATCTACATTGATTCTTAATTTTTTCCATTTTTTTCATGTACATTGAAGATTTTTTTATCAAGAATTTGCAGGTATATGTTTACAGTAGTGTTTTGAGTGGAACATTTTGATGCACTGTGGGCTTAATCTTTGATAAATCAAAAAATCTGTGTAGATGGTTTGTGTAGGACAGTCTGAAGATGCTCTGTAGCAGTTTGGTGTCAATTGAGCAAAAATTGTGGGAGGAGATCGGTTTAATAAGTTTACAGTTTTTGAAAAAAAACAGAGTGATGGACTTCATAATTTCTTATAGGTTTAAATGTACAAAGGTTTCTTGAGTATTGGGGCTACAGTTTCATGAATGTTGTGAAGCTGTACCACGTATGGTTGATTTGTTATGAATTTTCAAAGTTTTATACTTCATATGCTTGCTGTAGCGCCACCATCAGGACTAATGGCTTGAGTTTACAGCTGAGGTAATCTGGCATGGGACTGGACCTTTGTGCAAAGTTTGGTGAGTTTTCACCCATGGGTAGTATGATTTTCTCGGAAGAAAGAAGAAGAAAGAAAAATAGCTCGGAAAACAATAGGGTTCCAGCAGTTTCACTGCTTGGACTCCTCATAATAAGATCATTTGACATTCTGTATTACATGGCTGAGTTGTTTGAACTACTACAGGCGAATGCATATTTGTGTTTCATCCAGGACTCTGTGTGTGTGTGTGTGTGTGTGTGTGTGTGTGTGTGTGTGTGTGTGTGTGTGTGTGCAAAAGTACAACCATGAAATAGCAGCAGAATGCATGCATTCATGCATAAATGGATGCTTGTGTGCATGCACGTGTGTTTTCAAATGGCCCATCAAATGTAGCCTCTTTTATCTTCTCAACCAAAAGGCCAAAGTTCAAAGTTGTGTCAGAGTTCAGTGGTTTGCTAACCATTGGTGCACCAAACCCCAAATATTTCCAGGAATGGCCAAAATGTTGAGTTAGAAATAGTGTCTTCATGGGGATAAACACAGTGGGTGTTCTGAGAAAATTGGAATTGTAGCTGTCCATGATTTGAACAGGTAGTGAAATGGGGCTTTGCAACTACTATGTCTTAGAGTGCACTTATCTCTGTGACTTCAGTGCTGTGCTGTAGTGTCTCTGTCTTTGTTTATTCATTGGTTGTTTGATGTTGTTTGTAATGTTGAGATGTAGCTGTGTTGCACTTTTGCCCAAGACAAATTTCCCTTTGGGGACAATAAAGTTTAACTCATCATCTCATCATCATCATCATCTCAAAAATGATATACAGTCTTAACACTCTGAATGTGCTTTACTGTATTTGCCAAATCACTCATTATAAAATATGTGTTTGACGGAATCTTTGTTTTACTGGTCACATGACATTACATCCTGTGTACCCTAGACCAGCCCTAGACAAGCCAAATATCTGCCATCACTCACTCAATCTTTCTTTTCAGCCTGGGGAAGGAACACACACACACACACACACACACAGCATTTTGTTTCTGTCTCCGGGACTTTTTCAAGCTTACGTCCTATGTGACACATTGCTGTGAATTCAGTAATAATAGCACAATAAACTTAGATGCACCAGCATGTTGTAGCTGTGTCTCAATACTGTGGTGCATTCCAGTATAGGTAGTTAATCTGATAATTGTAGCTATCAGCACATTCAGTTCAGTACCTGGCAATCTATCACTGTTAAGCAAATCATTTGGAATGTTATGAGCAATTTGTACACACTCAACATGCACATGGAAACCTAAAAACCTTTAATAAACACACACACACACGGCATAAACTCACTCCTTAGTTCTTGTTTGCACGTTTATACAAGTACAATGCTTTTACAATGTAATACGCTTTGGGTTTCAGCTCTGTTGCAACAGCATAAGAAACTGCAAAGCCCTTCAAGACGACATATGTGCCATATGTGTGAGCAAAGGAACCAGAATAATGAGAGAAGAGAGAGAGAGAGGAGAGATAAAAGCATAAATCATCAAAAAGACATCTCAGTATCCTTGTCCCATTATTTCATGGTCCAACTTTTATCCTTTTTCGCCAAACAAAAGTTTAAACAGGAGAGGGGGATTTCAGATGTGCACTAATCCCTGTTGATCTACAACAAGTTCAAGCACCATAGCAGAGGTTTTTATATTTACATAACCTTGTGTGATTTGTACTTGCATCTGGAGAGGCCGGAGCGTCCGAAGGCTACAATAATATCACAACCCCAACTCGGTAGGCCGCTCTGAGGCCGGATTTTCTAATTAGATTGCTGCTGAGGGGAGTAACTTTCTATTTAGCTGCACAATCCCTGTAAAACAGGGATTACGATTGGACAGGAACCAGTAAGGCTCTATTACAAGACACTGGGAGGTGTACGGAGCCAAGATAAACCACATCTTCTTCCCTTTTTCTCCTCACTCATCTCTGCACCTGGTGTCCCTGTGCTCTGCTGCCAGCTGGAAGAAACCTGGCGGCGGAGGGTAGGGAACGGAGACAGTAGAAAGAAAGAAAAAGAAATAAAGAGATAATAGAGTCAAGGACAGGACTAGACGAGACAGAAGAGGTAAATCAAGGCTTATAAGAGGAGGAAAGAAGGACAGTGAATCCTACATGCGTGAGAAGAGAGAAATGAGCATATTAGAATGAGTCATCTACCAACCCCACAATAATGTAATGTTATCACTAGTTCTCCATAGACCAGACCCGTCTACTTCACATCAGCTTGCTTCCTACATGCCGGTGGGTCCACCGTCTCCGATTACCAAATTATTCAGGTCAAGAATTGCAATTTTTAATTTTAAAGTATTCTTATCTGGATTTACTCCCAAGACGTCACCGCCTAAAACCCAAGAAGGCCCGAGCAGCTTTCTGAGGGAAACATGAATAATCACATGTGTCATTGTAAGTACTCCTTGATTAGTTGGGTTTAGCAGTAAGTTGCAATCTATCATGTTCCAGTCTGAGTGATTAAATGTTCATTACTGGGTTGCACAAAGTTGACTGGATGTAATTTGCAGGCGTTATAACCGTAATTGTGCTTGACTAAACACTAAATTCACTAAACACTGCATCTTTTCAGTAGACGCTGGTGCAAAGACGGAGAAATGGTAATAGAAAAGTCAAGTCATCTTTCACACATAATGATCAATATCATCAACACTGACACCGTATGGTAACGTTTTATTTAGTCGATCCAAGGAAACGGAACGTGGTAATGAACAGATAATTCACTTTGAGTGCCTCTGAGGAAGCATTCGGGTCATAGGTAGGAATGGTATCCTTAGAGGCACTCAAAGTGAATTATCTGTTCATTACCACGTTCCGTTTCCTTG
>CABFOS010061367.1:1801-28238 GCA_900660315.1 Diretmoides pauciradiatus | reverse complement strand
GGGTCAAAAGGCCAAATAGGCAAATATGTAGGTACACAAACAATCAAACAAAGCGGACCTGCGTTTACCTGCACAAAAGGCAGCATCGATCACTGGCAGTGATCCATGATCCATGGGCCAAATGGGAGTTGAGTTGCCTCCACGGCTCCAGCTATATTTATCTGTGCTCTCGCCATAAAAGGACGCGACTGCTGCTTCGACATTCCGGCCAGTGCCAACATTATTTTTGTTGTGTGGAGTAGACTGCAGCCCTGCCCGCAGCTACCTGTAGCTTTGCCGGGATATCGAGCTTTGTTGGTTAACGTGTGGCGTTGGACCATCGTCCCCTGTGAAGCTTGGAGTTTGTGGCTTTTTGGCCAGGGTAAGTGGCCGCTGTCCCAGAAGGACACGATGTGACAGAGAACATTTATTGTTGCATATTTCTGTATGCATGTCGATCAAGTGCCTGATTGCCTGAGTCTTATGCAATGTGATGCCAGCTGATGTTGCAGGTTTGGATTTACTAGTTGTAATAATGATAGTATAAAGACGTTCCTCTGTTGCTTTCCACTTTGATCAAGTTGTTAATACACTTAAATTGTCATAATGGAGATTGCATAATTTCTCCATAACCTTATATCCTGCTCACAGGATTTGCTTCACTTTAAACTGAAAGGTCTACACTAACAGCCCATGTTCAAGTAAAAGAACATGTTAAAATAAAGGCTTTACTGTTGTAAATGCACCTAACTAAGGTCATGACCTTTCGCTAGATATCAATAACCATCTAAAACCTTTGACTCAGTGAAAATCATGGTGAACATGTGTTGTATTAACATTCACTCCAACTGCTCTTGAACACTAGCTAAGCAGACAAACAGATAGGCAGGAAGAGACTTGGAAACTCAGGGCTGGTACCAGGAGCAGCCTGCAGCATGTCGGGATCTATTCCGTTCTACCAGAAGCACCATCGCCACTATGACCGCAGTTACCGCAGTAAGGAGGTGGAGTCTGCTCTAAGCCAGTACCAGTCCAGCAGCAGTTACGCTGCAAGCAGCAGCCACTCCAGCGCCAGCAGGGGGTAAGGAGGAGGATGTCCTGTAGGGCTGTGGCTCATCCCTCCATCAATCCACCCCTTTGTCACAGGAAAGCCCTGCTGCCCCCCTAACCCCATCACCTACTCTACCCCACCCCAAGGCTCTCATCAAGTTTACCCTACCTCCATCACCCCTGTTGGATTACTCCCCTGTCACTGCTTTGGAATCACCTTTCCTGCAATGCTGCCTTATTGGCAGGACTCACCAAGTAACCATCCTTTCCATCCTTTCCCCTCATGTTCTGTTTCATTCTGTGATCAACCCTCATACACACCTGCAGAGTATCTCCCTTTACACTGGCCAGCCATTTCTCTGTAATAGCTTTGAGATGGTGAAAAATAGCTTTGAATCCTGCATGAAGTTCCGTGAAGCTCCTTGCATGCAGACTGATGCCCTGTGTGCTTTTATGCATGTTGACAGTCTTTTAACACAACTCTCCTAAAATAAGTAAAATAGCACTTTATGCTTTGTTTTGGTCAACGTGTCAACGGGTGTTTAAAGGAATACACTGTTATATAATGACATGGTATATGGCAGAGACTGGAATAGAATCTTGACAGTGCATTCCACATCAGAGGAAATCTGACTGTCACAGTTTCTCAGTCTGTCCCAAACTCTTTTGTCTTACATGATTCATATTCTTTTGACTGTAACGACGAACACTAAGCATTTGATTTTATTGGTTGAGAAGGTGATTGCTCCCCTTAATTCCCAGTGCCCAGAGAGAGTTCTTGTTGTTTGTTAGTGGTCGGTTCTGTTTGCCCAATTGGTTCAACAAGGACGCATAGTGTTTCTGTTGGAGTTTGGAAATAAAGAAATTGATCAAAGGTAATTCAGGAAATGTGATTGTATGTGTATGTGTGGTGAAATGTCTGAGTCAATTCATGAAGTCCCATTGAGAGCAAAGGAACACGAAAAGCCAAAGATGTCATTTAACACATACTGCAACAAAAAGAAAAAAATGGACAGAAGAAAAGTATTCACAATACGTTATAAGACGAAATGTTTAAGCGGGATGAGTAGATCTAATTGTGTAGTTGTGTCTGCTCTCTGTGATGATGTGGATTTCCCGTAGAACCTAGATACTGGTGTGATAGAGTTGAGCAAGCAGTTGTTCTGTGCTGTGAGGGGGATGTTAAATACGGTGGCCATTTCTGTGTGAAACATCTGTCTGTAGGAAGCAAAGCTGAGAAAATATTGTATTCTTATAGATTATGTCCACACAGTATCTATTTCTTCATCCGGCCATCAGCATGTTTCGCATCAAATCAGATTCCCTGGTATTTGAAAGATGGAATATATTGTCTTAGTCTCGTCTGTTTTATGGTGAGTCTGTGCCTGGCAGATCTTTAAACACATTGGCCATTGGACTGTGAACAAGTAAGATGGCTTAAGTTTTACTAACACCTTTCCTTTACAACTCATGACCATGGACCGCTGGCCAGTGCACCAGCGATAGAATCTGTATTGGGTTGAGGAAACGAAAGGAGGTGATGATAATATGGACAGTAATGAGTGTAACATATCCTATTATAAAATATATTACTATGTAGACTTTTCTGTTCCATCTGTTGCGTCCATCGGGTGTGATCATCTTTATTGCATTTCACTAGAGGAATTGAAACCCCTACGTATCATCATCTGTTCTAGAGAGTTTTTGCGGTCCTGATCCTGGAAGTATCATTCTCAGAGATCCTGAAGGGTCAGGGGAGGAGGGACATTAGCCCAGATAGACAAGCTGTTCTGTTCCACTCTTCCCGTCGTACCGCTTCTCCTGGAACTCCCTTCCTCAGGCAAAGTGAAGGTGGTCGCCCCTTCACCCCTATTGCCCCTGCCTCCTCAATAGCACCCTGTCATCTCATACCCCTGACCCCTCCCCACCCCCAGGGCTACAGATAGTGTCACCCTGACTTCAGGGGGTTGACATTACTTCCAGTGTAGAGTCTGACTTGAAATCTATAATGGATAGACTGGAGAGTTAACTTCTTTAATGAAGGGGAGGCTTCCGTGTCAGAACTTTTTTTCAGGGTCGCACAACTTTTATTAGAGTGCTAGTCTCTTAACCTTTAAGTTACTCCAATTGTTATCCCTACATCCTTCATCTATTTTTACCAGAGAGTCATGTTATCAGGGGCTGTCTGTCTTATGGGCTACAGTGTCATGTACTCTGGTGGTTCTGGCTCTGATGTGCGCCACAGTGCATTTTAATCACCTAGATTCAAGCAAAGGGGTCATTTGGGTCTTTTCATGATTGAGCTTCATTGCTTTCTTATCAGTTATACTTAGTAGTGGTCACGTGTTCTTCATCTCAGGTGGCCTTTGTTGATTTTGGAGATGTCATAAAAATGCATGTCATCGAAACTAAACCATCTACTTTCCCACTGAATACTGACATACACCTACCCTCCACCCTTCCCACATCCTTGGTGTTATGTTCTTTAGTTACACTGTCTGGCACAGTGCCAGGATGACAGTATTCTATATGTCTCAGACTTAAAGCGTCTTCATACTCTGGGCTGGAGGAGAGCAGACTGAGCCCTTTGCCCAAGAGAGCCAAGCCAACTTACTTGGCTGTGGATAAAGAGAACCAAATCATCGGCTATGTAGTGCCTATCTTCAGGGGCAGGTAATGAACTCTTCACCTCATTAAACTGGAACTCCAACAATGTTTTGCTGCAGCTAAAGTTATTTCAATTTTAATGCTATACCTTACTCCCTACATACATCCCCGTAGTCAAGAGTTTGCTACTGGATTATCGGATACAGAGGAGGCAAGGGTGAAGGAGTCTGCTGCATACATGGCCCGCAGGAATCTGTTCACCAGTGGGCTGGAGATGGAGAGGTCAGAGCAGACCTCAAGGAAGGTGGCCATGCGCACGTCAGCCGAACGCATCTCAATGAACAAAAGGGTTAGTGGGGGAGTTATAGCAATTTCGAGATCATATAGGAAGACATTCTCTTTTATGACATTTGATTTGATTTGATTTATTTGGCACATGTTAAAAACAACAAAACAACAACAACGGCAATAGAACCATTGATGCAATTATACATTCCAGAAAACACCTGAATAAAGAAGATATGCCAGGGAAACCCAGAAAACTCTCAAGGGGCTCGACGAATGGGGTTCCCTAAGATATTGCTAATCAATGCATGAATACAATCAGATAACAGAAAACAATTGTGAGGTTGAAAAGAAGAACAAACAGACAAACACGAAACAAAAACAAGGGTTATGTTGGGCTATTGATATAGTAGTATATTTCATTTTTTATTTATATTATTTATTCTGTGCAACAGGGAACATGAATCATAAATAGATTCTGCTTCTTCATGACATCACAGATTGGATTATCTTTCGTGTTACAAAGAATTCATTGAAACTTGTTATGAGCCAAAGAATCATTCATCTTGTTAATAGTGATTAGGAATACTAAGTGGCTGTTGGCTAAGTGGTTATTTATACACACAGGGGGGGCTGTTCATGCCTCTGGGTGATTATGTCAAGGAATACCCTGCTCATTAAGTCACAGAGGGCCTTACACTTTACTGTCTCCACTCTGCCAAACAGCCTCACCACTGGGTGAGAAATTCCTCAGGAGATCTGGTTTCTTGAGACACAGACAGGGAAGCAGTGTCCCCAGGGTTTTTTCATATAATGTGTTGAGAGTTACTGGATGCACAAGTAGATGGTGCTTCATACCCGCAGCTATTTATGGGACTGTGGACATAATCAACAACACACACACACAACCGTAACAAGTGTCATGCTGGAAAGTGCAAACAACTTGCATGTGTAAACTTTAAAAAAGGATACTTAGTCATTACTCAAACTATGCTCGTAAAAGCTTTTGTTTTTGCTTCCAGCATGCATTGTGAATTCTTGATGAAATTCTGGGGAATGTTTTGAATGTTTTTGTTCAGGTTTTTACAGTTCACGATTGGCCAGTGTACAGGTATTGTGACAGTTTTTAATGCTAAATGACTGCGCTGTCTATAGATCCATGAGAACGAAGAGCACCACAAGCGTATGAACGAGGATAGCCTGATGCACGCCCCGGAGTTTGTGATTAAGCCTCGCTCCCACACTGTGTGGGAGAACCAGTGTGTGCGGCTGCATTGCACTGTCACTGGCTGGCCCGACCCACGAGTCGTCTGGTAAGTCACACACACCTCAGCAATAATCTGACCTCAGTCTGTCCTTTCTTTCTATCATTTTGCTAAACATCCTGCTTATTCCTTGGGGGCTCCATCCAGTTTTCTATGGCTTTTATGTGTTTTCTTCTGAATTCAGTTCCATCCTTTTCAAAGTTCTTTCTGCTTCCCTTGTTCTGTCTACTTGTCTTCTTTTGTGTTTTCTGCTTCCCACAATAAGGTACAAAAACAATGTGTCAATTGACCCGCTGGCCCACGCGGGCAAGTATAAACTAGTGAGCAGCTACAACGTGCACTCACTGGAGATTAACAGGTAGGTGTGGCTACTCCTGTCCACAGTACTCAAACCACACAGAAATGACTACAGGGTCCCCAAATAAATCCTTCTCAAAAAGCTGCTGTCGTCTCATGCCATATGATGTCTCCATGGGAGTTCATAGCATTGGAATACAACTCAACAGTTGATCGTAGTTGTTCATAGCTCATAGTTTGTGTGTGTGTGTGTCAGATAGGAGTTTTAGTCATACAAACATTTCTTGGAGGCAGAATTATCTCCAATAAGCTCCACCATTGAGGTTTTACTCAACCAATGAGATTATTTCTGCATCTGTGCAATGTTTGCATACTTAAAACTCTAAAACTCTTTGTTTGTGTGTGCGTGTGCGTGTGCGTGCGTGTGTGTGCGTGACCCACACATGTGACAGTGACAAATGTTGTTAATCCCTTGGAAAAACATTCCTATATTGCTGCCTGTCTTGCTCAGACAGACTGACACTAGAGGCCTGTGATGGGTCAGACAAGATCGGCTCCATATCTCAGCTTGTGAGATAACAAAGAGGATGTCTAAAGATAGTCTAGAGCACAGGATTTGCTCTTGTGGTTTATTTTCTGACCACTTCAACAAGGACTCAAAACTCAAGTGCCTCACAAGAGGGGAGGGGAGGCAAATGTTACAGTTGAATATGTTTTTTAACATGACCACAAAGGAAGACCATGTTAGCTGAAGTCTGATTGCTGGTTCCATTATGCATTGGAAACACCAGTAACTTGCATGCGGAGAGACCCACAACACCTGACACAAATGACATCATCCGTGGGGTCTATTTATTCCCAGCAGTATTCCTGGCCTGGGGGTATGGAACGCTGGTCAGTTGGGGATCACATAGTTGGTATTATTTACATGGTTGAGAGGGCTGAGGTTGAGGGGGTAGGGTACTGTACACGTGAATCCTTAAGAGGTAGATGTGCATATCCTGGACGTTTATCACCTGATGCTCTCCTCTTTCAGATGTGATTTTGATGACACAGCACAGTATCGTGTCTCTGCCATGAACTCCAAGGGAGAGCTGTCTGCATTCGCCTCCGTCGTTGTCAAGAGTACGTTTCACCGAGTCTCGACGCCGTTGCTTTCACTACACCATGTTCATGCTCATATACTGAGCGGGAAACACACGCAGGGAGGCAGTAATGCTGATCGAATCTGGAACATGTCAGTTGAATAACCAGCAACATGATAATTGCACTCAACTTTTCAAGTGCACAAACCCAAGGGTGACACATGTTGAAACATTGAGTGTGATTGTTGTACACTGGCTGTAAACGATCAGCATTAACTGCCTTTATGCAGGCATGTGTGCAGAGCTACATGCACTGTAAGATAAGCTTGTAGATCATTTTATTTTGCTTAATTTTACACAGAGTGGGACTGCAACAGAGACGAGCATCCTATCCCCCTTAATTAAGACTCTGTAGATTTTCTCTATTTGCCCAAATGAAACTCTGGTGTCCGCTACGGTCACTTCTCCACCCACAGGAAATTATCTTCACTGTGCTGTGTGCAGTTTACTGACAACACGTTACATAATTTCTGGGTATTGAAGTTCAACATTTTCAAGCAGTTATGTTACTGCTATTTGGAGCCACCAATGTTCAAAGTTGCCTAATATAGACCAAGTCTACTTCCTTATTGATACTTCCTTATCGATCATGGGGGGTCATAACAGTAACCAGACAAACACCACTTACATTATAAGAAATGTGCCATCTATTATAATAATAATAATAATAATAATAATGACAATAATACTAATACTAATACTAATAATAATAATAATAATAATAATAATAATAATACTACTACTACTACTACTAATAATAATAATAATAATAATAATAATAATAATAAATGTGTTCATAACAACTGCCCCTATTCTTTTTAGGATTCAAAGGTGAAATAGATGAGTCCCTCCCTGCACCCAGACGTAAGTGTGAATTTAGTTATTTTTGTGTGTTGTGTATTTACTCTAGGTTTATCATTATTTATTTATTCGTCATTGTCAGAATTACTCATGCATTATTAACATTACCCATGCTGGGCTGTGGATGATTCCGTATGACCGTAGTGGGCATTGGGGTGGGGAGGGAGCTGATGGGAACTACAGCACTAACATCTCTTTTGTTCCCTTGATGCTGCTGCGGCAATGCAGGGTCAAGTTCGGAAGGTAACAGGGCCACATGAATCGGGTTTGGAAAGGTTTTGGTGAACTTGGTGTATCCACTGACTACATGTCTATGCATGGTCACTCTTGTGCGTCTGTTTGGAAGTGTAAAGTTAACAGTATTCTCCTGAAAGTGTGATCTCTTAAGTAATGACTCAGGAAAAATCAACAGATTTTTCAGCACCGACATGTTGATTGAAAATCAGTAGTCTGCATGCTTAAACAATGTTGCAGGTATGCAATGTTGTATAAGTATGTGCTTACAGTATATAGGTAGAAGGACCATGCAAGATTCTTTTGCCATGCCTGAGTGCTGTGAATGCCTCTGAGAAAACCAGCCCTGTTTTCTAAAGGAGGCAAGATCTTGAGGAGGGTCCAGCATAATTAATAGAGTATTGGAGGTAGAATGTATTGATAAACAGGATGAACTGTTATTTACAAAGTAGATTTTAGATTTTAGAAACCATTCTTTGCTTGATCTCAGCTACATTCCTGTCGATGCTACAGTAGTGTTATTGTAGTATGTCTAAATGATAAACAACAGCATAAGGATCCTAATCACACATTCACCAACTAGATTTTACATGTCACTTGTGCGTCACTGTTTAGTGCATGACAGCCAGCAGCCCAATTTCCTTCAGTCGTTTGTGAACACTGCAGTTAACAGTCACTCTTTTGGTCTGTATGGTGTATGTGTGTTGTTGTATAGCCTTTACACCTCTTTCTATATGTTCTTCTGCACCCATTGCTGTCCACCTGAATGGTTTTGATCTAGATTCTAGATTATACACGTGCGTCTTTCTGGGTTTCTCTGTGTGGGAAGCAACAGGTCGGTGGGGCCGAAGATGACTGATGCCTTAATGATAATGTCTTCCAGTGTTTTTGTTGTCCCCTCTTGTCTGACTTTGCGACATTCGTTGTCGAACAAGTGCAAATCATTGCATGGCATTCAACACGATGCCAATCCAAGCTCTTGACTCTCTCCTTTCTCATGCTTCGTCTCGTAGATGGCCTGGTGTCTGAGTACGGCATCACCTTCCAGACTCACATTGTTGATAAGTTTGGCGTGTCGTTTGGAAGGGAGGGTGATACCATGAGTCTGGGGTGTACAGTCATCATCTACCCTGCCCTGCACCGCTACCAGCCGGAGGTCCAGTGGTACAGAGATGGTAGGTGGAGGGCTCAGAGCTGTTTTGTCTGGTGACTGGAATAGCAGGGTCGATGTGAAATACTGCTAGATGTTTTCTTGGTTTACTTGTCAAAGCCCCTTCAAATGTGTCATCTGTATGATGCATTAGGCCACTGATCCGTCCTTCTGTGCTGTATGTCTGAGTCTCACTCACTGCTGACAGGCACAACACATTGAAATATAACCTCATCATACTGACACTTGTAATGATATGGATATTTAACCCATGATTTATCTGATTTGTAATTCATATTGTACATACTTTTAAGTATTCAATTGCACAGTGCAGTTATAATGAATACATATAGATTTTTCTAATACATCTTACCACCCAATATATTGTGTTTAATATGATTGGTGCAGGTCATTGTGCTCGTATTGACTGACCCACCTTGTGCGTGTCTTCCAGATATTCTCCTGACTCCCTCTAAGTGGACTCACATGCACTGGAGTGGAGACAGAGCCACCCTGACGCTCACACACCTCAACAAAGAGGATGAGGGGCTCTACACCATGCGCGTCACCACCAAGACTAGTTATGAAACCTACTCCGCCTACGTCTTTGTCAGAGGTGGGGCGCCTTTCCCAAACACTAAGTAACTCAGACAATGTGAATGTGTCGCTTGTGTATAGTTATTGTGTGTTTGTCACTGCTTCAGTTCTATAGTGTTCATTGTTTCCATTCCCATAGCTCATGATCTGTGTGGCATGCGATCAGATGTCAATCAAGGTCAAAGTCACTTCTTCTAATGCCAGACAACAACACCAGATTCAATAGTCATAGTGTTTGAATGTGAGTGCGTGGTTTTAAATAGGATTTCTCCAATACAGATCCCACAGAGTGGCAACTGCCTGGCATCAGTTTGAATAACATGGAAAAAGCATAGATGATGACCTTTCCAGCTTCTACGGTGGAGCCATGTGTTGTGTGCAGAGTAACATTACATTACAGTCATTTAGCAGATGCTTTTATCCAAAGCGACTTACACAGGTGATAGTTGACACTATGTGGGGATTGAACCCATGACCCTGAGACTGGAAGTCTCATGCTCAGTCTACTAGACCCCATTCCCCTGGCATGGTTCAGGGTTGCCCAGTAAAAAAAGGCCAGGTAAAGGGTCAGGGTCTGCAGGAGGGCTGGCTATCTGAGCGTGGCTATTCTCAGAGAGACTTTGGCTGTAGACATAGATAGATACTTCACATATCTGCTTCAAGGAGAAACAATGGTCTGCTCAGTTTCCTTATATACAATTGTTTCTTCTCTTGGTGGTTTCCTCTCTGTCCAGCTCTCTAGTCGTGTTTTTCTGCTATTCTGTTTCTGAAAATAGCACTTTATCTAGTCAAAGAGGTATTTTATTTTATTTTTAAAGAAAAAAGTGTTTTCAGGATATTGAATCTATAATCATAAATGCCCTTTTGTGGAGAATCAGCAGTGTGTAATGTGAGTATTCAGGGAATTGGCTCAAGACCAATTACTGTGCATGTAATTAGATAATGGCTTAACTCTTGTTGAGAGACTAGATTGCTGTTTAATTTGGTCAATCATCTGTTAAAACCAGAGGAAGCTTCGGTTTTGACACTACTATTTAGGTATTATTGACTATTTTGAGAAATAAGATGACTAGATATCAGCTTTATGTTGGTAAATACTATCTTAAACCACATGCAGTTGCTATTATGCTTTTGTACAACCCCTCACTTTGTCATAACCCAGCCCTGGCTTTAACCGTGTCTCTTTAAGAGTCACATCTGATCCCCTTTCAACCCAGGCCATGTTACTGCTAATTCTGTCCCCCTGTCACTGCTCTGGGCTTGTGTTTAACTTGAAGACCAGCAATATTTCTGACATCAAACCCTCGATGGGGGGATAGTTGGGGCATACAGTAGTTCACTTTAAAACAACCTGACAGATTCAATCTAGACACAACTTCAGGTGAAAGGTAAATACATTTGAACCCCTCAGGACAGGAATTCCAGATAAGTTTGTTTATCTGTGCGTAAGAAAGAGAATGACAAAGAAAAACAAGCGGACAGTGTATACTGTGTGTTAAGCATATTGATTATGCTGATGGTATTGGTACTGTATCTGTTAGATGGTGATGCTGAGGTTGAAGGGGCTCCAGGTGCCCCTCTGGATGTGCGCTGTCTGGATGCCAATAAGGATTACGTCATTGTCAATTGGAAGCAGCCAGCAGTTGATGGCGGTAACTCCATCCTGGGTTACTTTGTGGACAGGTCAGTCATTTCGTCACTGTCTATTTCTCCCATTGCTAAACACAGTATTTCGTCTTCGGCTTCCATGTGTAGGATTTATTTGAATCTGTGTTCAGGTGTGAGGTTGGAACCACCCACTGGATCCAGTGCAATGACACCCCAGTCAAGTTTGCCCGTTTCCCTGTGACTGGCTTGGTAGAAGGCCGCTCCTATACCTTCCGTGTGCGTGCTGTCAACAAGTCTGGCATGAGCCGTCCATCCAGGGCCTCTGTTCCAGTGGCTGCCATGGACCCGGCCGACCGCGCCCGCATGAGAGGTACTGTAGGCCGGGCACCCCTGGTGAACCCCACACTACCCCTTGCCTGTCTATCTTTAAATGACCCATACTGGGTTATAACTTGGATTAGACTGATATATCAGGCTGATATTGGCCTGACATTTAATATTGGACAGTCATTGCTGATATAATAGAGGTCCCTCCCTGACCACAGACTGTAAAAACAGCAATGACATTTCTACTTTGCACATTTTATTTAATTGTTGAATAATGTTTGTTGTGAAATATTTCTTCATTTAAAGGTAGTAATCGAGTCCAGCGTTTTCTTACCATTGAATATACTATTAGCTTTACATTGAAACCCATTAGTATGGTTTCAAATAACCGGCTGTTTTAGAGGCTTTTCCACCCTGCCATGAATAACATTTTGGTGGGGAAACAATGTGTAATTTTTGTTATGAAAATGGAAAAATATTGAAAATCAGCATAAAATATCGTTCAAAAACCCATATCGGTCAAATCATAATCTGTAGATATTGGAAATGACTCATATAGGTAACTTTTATATCCTGTATTCATGTCCCTTTCTGTCAGGTACCTCTGCTCCCTGGACTGGCCAGATCATTGTCACAGAGGAGGAGCCTGCAGGTAGGAACTCCCATTTCTAAAACTACCATGTATATCAGTTCAGGGGTGAGGTTGGAACCACCAACTAAATCCAGTGCAGTGACCTAGTCAAGTTTGCCCGTTTCCCTGTGACTGGCTCCCTGCAAATCACTACAGTATGCGAAGCCTCTGTGTTAAAGTACTTCATCCTTGATGTGTCTCTTCTGGCGCCGTCAGAGGGCGTGGTTCCTGGCAGACCCCGTGAGCTGGAGGTGACAGAGGCAACAAAGAACTATGTGGTGCTGAGCTGGAAGCCTCCTGGTGAGAAAGGCCTTGAGGGCATCATGTACTATGTGGAAAAGGTAAATTAAACCTTGTTAACATCACATGCTTACGTGTTCCATTTTAAAGGAAAAACCCACCCTAAAACACAAAGGGGATCTTTTCTTTAAAATCACACAACTTGTTGATATTATCAGCAATACGGTCCAATTTCCTACAAGATGTGATGGAGGACTCGTTGACTCTGTACTCTGTGTTGCAGTGTGTCTCTGGTACCGACAGCTGGCAGAGGGTGAACACAGAGATCCCAGTCAAGTCTCCTCGTTTTGCTCTGTTTGACATCGCTGAGGGGAAATCCTACAGATTCCGTGTCCGCTGCTGCAACTCTGCTGGTGTTGGCGAACCTTCAGACCCCACTGAGGCCACCACTGTTGGTGACAAGCTCGGTGAGAAGGCACACACACGCACGCGCACACACACATACACAGTGATGTTTTCTATTTAAACAATGAAATTTTCTATTTAAACCATCTTCTGGTCCCCAGATATCCCATCTGCCCCAGGCCGTGTGGTTCCAACTAGAAACACAGACACATCAGTGGTTGTCTCCTGGGAAGCATCCCGCGATGCCAAGGAGTTAGTGGGATACTACATTGAGGCTACTATTGTGGGCAGCAATGTCTGGGAGCCATGCAACAACAAGCCAGTCAATGGCACCAGGTAAGTAGGCCTATCCTGTAGGCGCTACCCTCCAGGGCTGGAGTGGGACTCATTCGCAGCCCGGGAGATTCATCATATAGACTAACAACAGTTGACGATTGATGGCCAGTATCAAATGTGATTGAGTATAAGATGTTCTCCACAAGCGTTAAATTCTATCCACCATTTTCAGGTTCATTTGCCATGGTCTGAAGACAGGAGAGACCTACGTGTTCAGGGTGAGGGCAGTGAACGCCGCTGGGCTCAGTCAGTGTTCCCAGGAGTCTGAGCCCGTGGAGGTAAAGGCTGCTATTGGTGAGTAAGATGGAAGGGTCAGCCATGCCTATACAAGAAACTAGGAGCCTTAGAAAGAGAATTGGCACTTTTTCCTGGGTATTTTCTCATATGCCGTATATCATTGTTCTATTTATCTGTCTTTTGAGTCATGTCTTCAACTCCACACGTTCTCCACCATGGTTCCACAATGTCACCATATCACATTATTCTGCACTTTTTGTGAGCCCCACCCACCATCCTGTCCAGCCACACCTATCCCCAACCCGCTGCACAACCTGAGGCAGGGTACGGGTCAGGACTTGTACACTTCCTCTAATTTGGGTCAGTGCGATCCAACTCAGTGGTCGTTACAAACCGTCCCGCCTTGCTTTTCACTGTCACACACCCCCCACCCCCATTTCCTTCACCTATCCTGGGCACGAGACGTGTCGGCAAACCCCACCTGGTCTAAAGGTACTCCCCCACACACACACCTGCACCACCCCACCAGTACCCCTTAATCTGCATTGTGTTCTCGTCTGTTTCAACCTCTCATCCGGGAACTCTAACCTGACAGTGGTGTTGCTCTGTTCAAAAAATACACTCCAGGATATGGATATGTTCTGCGATAATAAAAGTTGCAGTTGTACTGTACACAACAGAACAATGCTACTGTTTGTCTGAGATGCATGGTCTCCTCTTACTTCTACTTTCCTGCAGTTGCTCCGTAACATCTCTCTGCACTATGACTAACAGGGCTTCCAGCCCCTCGTTCACTGGCCAGCTTTGTGCTGAGCAGCATGCTCATGTTCTCCCTTATGAAACACATTTAGTAACAATGTCAATGTATTTCTGTGTACAGGCGCTTAAAAAACAGCAGTACTTTCAGGAAACAAAGAATAAAGTGCTCATTTGTTCATACTTATTTTTAATTTATTATTTATTCTTATTTGTACATTAATGTTACACTACATTATGTAATATTACTTCTTTTTTGTATTATTTCATCTTTCAGTTGAAACCAGGTAGTGAAATCCATTGGCATCATTGCTAAAGAACAGTGTATTTCTTCATTAAGGGGTGGCGCAAAACATGCACACCCACATTCATTGGCTGTCCTACTTCACACGCCTGCGCTGTCTCATAATCCCTAATGGCACCTACTAGCTTTCTCACACAGATGTCACTTGTTGGTCATCTTGTCTTCATTTTTCATACTTAGTCAGATGAAGACATTTTACTGTATTTTGATATGTTCAAATATAAAATAATGTTTTCTGTCTTTCTCTTTCTCTTTCTTCCTGTCTTCTTTCTAAGTCTGTAAACGTTTGAGCTGTTTTTGGATGACTCCTCAGCCTGTCTATAATAGCCTCTTTTGCTTTTCTCTGCTAACTCCTGTAGGGGGCGGTATTCCTCATGGTGTGTTGCCGGAGATGGGGCCGGGGGGTAACGTGGGCGGACTAACTGAGCACAGGCCACGCTGGACGGGCTCGCATGAAACTGTCCAGTACCCCCCTGACACTATGCAAAAGCTCAAAGCTCAGACTGACACTGAAGCCAGGGCAGGGGCCCGGGCTGCGGCTGGAGCTGAGGCTACTAGCTTAGGCCCCTCAGAGCCCGTCCCCATGGAGAATAGAGACAGAGGGGGCAAGAGAGGCAGTGTGACTTGGGCCCCTAACCTGGCAAAAGACTTCTGTGTCTCAGAGTCTGTGTCAGGCTCAGTTTCTGACTCACTTACTGACATAGTCACAGATGTGCACTTAGACCGTGTCCCAGCCACTGCTGAGGTTAAGGATCAGGCTGTAGAGGCAGCATGTAAGTTCTCTGTAGATGCTTCTGCTAATCGGGAGACAGAGAGGCTGCGGAGAGACTCAGCAGGTGAGCACCGCTCAGAGATGTCAACTCTTATCATGTCTTCCTGCCTAAGAGACATATTTTATTTTGAAAACACATTTCTACCCCTGACTTCACCATTTAGTTAGATGGATGTAACCAATGTAACATCAGTTCAGCGAGGTTCTGCTTTCATATCCACAGGAAATTGTCAATTTTTTTTAATATACAGTAGATGAAGTGCTCTGCTGGTAGGCCTGTTTTTCAAAGGTAAGTCACCGTAGAACACCAGCTAACAGAGGTTTACCTC
Organism: Diretmoides pauciradiatus; assembly: GCA_900660315.1. Classification (NCBI taxonomy): domain Eukaryota; kingdom Metazoa; phylum Chordata; class Actinopteri; order Trachichthyiformes; family Diretmidae; genus Diretmoides; species Diretmoides pauciradiatus. The sequence goes on along the minus strand of CABFOS010061367.1, from coordinate 12,823 downwards.
AACACTGTCACGCCTTTTCAGATGAATGTTGCTCTCCACCGCCATCACAGAGCCGTGTCACACACAGCGGCACGGCTGTGGGTGCATTTGTTCCACAACGTCTGAGGGTTTGTGTTAGTCACCTCTCAACAGCTGGCTCTTTAGGACCCGCCATCACTCTGGGTGCTAAGAGCACATTAACACAGATAGAAGTATGACATGGCTCGAGCCAGCCAATCACAGGCTCTCCTTATAAAAGTGGGTCATCCAACCAAAACAAGAGCTGGACACTTGTGACCTGAGACCTTTTTGGTCTCACTCACATACTGTACACGTCTTGTGACAACTCCCTCTTGGATCCTTGGACCAACCCTCTTCTCCTAAGTAGGGGAGAATATCAAGTCCACGTGACTATTTATGTGTGCCAGGTCAATTTATTATCAGTCTGTAACTCTGTCCACCCTTTGAAGAGAACTCTTCCTCAGAATCACTTCTTTACACCAGTCCCATAAATCACTGTGTGCTGCTTTCTTAAATCTGATGCAATATGTTACTAATTGTTGTATTCTTTAGGATTAAGCAAATGGCTCTTAATAAAACAGCCTAATGTAAAAGCTTAAAGGTGCAGTTGTGATGTCGCTTGCTAATATTCTGTTACAGCATTATTACCTTTAAAAATGTATAATTCACAATGCTATTTGGGGAATTCTGTGACTGGTCAGGTATGCAAGGAAACATGGCCAATACTTCAACAGTATCTACAAAGCTACAGCACATAATAAACACATGCAATAGAATATTATAAGATTAGATGGATTATTAGATTCTTGAGAAAACAAACAGATTCATTGATTAGGGAGGCAGGAACTGTCCTTCAACCAAAGCACGGTTCAACCACATCCATCTTGCATTAAGACACTGAATCCGTACAGCTCCAGGGATGCTGCTCCATAGCCAACCCTGGAGGGCGGAAAGTGAAAAGAGAAAAGTATCACATCATTGTAATGCTTCAGTTTCCCATTACTTCACCATCTCCCAGTGTGGTATTAATTTGAGCTGTCTGCTACCTCAGCATCCCCTGCACCACCCTATGGCATCACTGTTCTGGAGTGTGTGCGTGACGCCATGGTGCTGGCGTGGAAACAGCCTAGCTTCATTGGTGGCGCCGACATCACCGGCTACTTTGTGGATTACCGTGAGATCATTGATGGAGTACCAGGGAAGTGGCACGAGGCCAACATCAAGTCTGTCAGTGACAGGGCCTACAGAGTAAGATGAAATCCCCTCTTATACCCCAATCTATCCCTTCAGCATCTAGGAGAAAAGTCTCCATTAATGTCTTCATCACTGCCTCTGTCCCTCCAGGTGTCTGATCTGAAGGAGAACAGGAAGTACCAATTTCAGGTGCGAGCTGCCAACATGGCGGGTGTCGGCATCCCCTCGCTGCCCAGTGACACCTTCCTGTGTGAGGAGTGGACCATTGCTGTGCCAGGTGTGAAATACTAGCGGCTCTTGTCTTTTGTGAATTGTAACCTATTAAGAGCATGTCGTATATATGCAACCATGCTCATTGATCTGCAGTGTTAGAATTTATCATGATTCTTCTCATGCTTTCCTTTCTTCTCTGATGGGCCGCAGGACCTCCTTATGATCTGCAGATAACAGAGGTGCGCAGCGACTCCCTGGTGTTGCTATGGAAACCCCCTGTGTACCAGGGCCGTGACAAAGTAAATGGCTTCTACATTGACATCAAGGAAGCGGACGCAGCTGAGGAGGCATGGAGAGGAGTCAACGATAAGGCAACTGACAAGAAGTACATCAAGGTCGCTATCATCCTCCCCCTCCGGAGTCTTCACACTGACACATTCACTAACACATTTCCCCATGCATTCATTCCCAACATGTGTTATTTTCTTTTTGATTGAACAGATCAAGCATCTGAAGGAAGGAGAGACGTATGTGTTCCGTGTGCGCGCTCAGAATAAGGCCGGTGTAGGAAAAGCCTCCGATCCCACAGAGTCGGTCCAGGCTCTGACCCAACCAGGTAGGAGAAAGGGGTTAGAAAGTGATGATTATTATTAGTTTTGGTAGTAGTAGTAGTAGTAGTAGTAGTAGTAATAGTAGCAGTAGTAGTGTTTTTATTATTATCATTATTGTTATTATTGTATGTAAACACCAGGCTTGCATATTTAACTCATGCAATGTGAATTAATTTCCTTCTTTGGGTTTCAGGCACCAAGGAGATAGTCGTGGATGTTGACGACGACGGTGTGATTTCCCTGAACTTTGAGTGCTCAGAAATGACCGCAGATTCTAAATTTGTGTGGTCCAAGGACTATGAAGAAATGACAGACTCAACCCGCATGACCCTACAGACCAAGGGAACCATGTGAGATTGTTATTAAGGGGAGATTCATTCATCAGTGCACCATTGCTCGGCGTTGTGGCCACTCTGACGTTATTGTGCTTTTCCCTTCAGGTCCAAAGCCATTTTCAACAATGCTGGGGAGGAGGACATTGGAATTTACTCATGTCAGGTCACCCACACTCACGGTGCTTCCTCCAGCTACACTCTCTCAGAGGAGGGTAGGTTAAACCGTCCCAGACAAAATGACTACTGGCATGAGAGTAAAACCTTATTGAACAGTATGAGCCCAGGAAGCAGATTTAACTTCAATTTTGTTCATTTCTGGTTGCTTACTTCTTTATCTTCTGTCTTTTACAGAGTTGAAAAGGCTGCTGGAGATCAGTCATGACCATAAATTCCCCAGTGAGTGTCTGAACATTGGCTGTCATCTCTGCTGTGTTTGAGTATGCTGTGGATTGGGCTGTTTCTTTGAACATGCTCTCACTTCTCCACTATCTTCAATCTAGTTATTCCCCTGAAGACGGAGCTGGCTGTAGAGCTGCAGGAGAAGGGCAGAGTTCGCTTCTGGCTGCAGGCAGAGAAGATCTCAGCCAACGGCAAAGTCGACTATGTGTTCAATGATAATCTTGTGTCTCAGGGAGAGGTCAGTGAGCAATCCAATGTACTTATCTAGGTAATGCATATTAATAAGTTTATCTAGGTATGTTGTTTTTTGTCATCCAATTATGTTTTTGTGGTAGATAGGACTGAAAAGTGTGAGTTGTCTTTGTTTTGCAGAAATACAAGATGAACTTTGACAAGAACACAGGCGTTATTGAGATGATCATGGAGTCTCTGACCCCAGCGGATGAGGGAACCTTCACCTTCCAGTTGCAGGATGGCAAAGCGACCAACCAGTCCAGCTTGGTACTGATTGGGAATGGTATGTTCATCTATGGCCACCGCATCCTGCAGCCGTCACAGCTTTAGTCTGTTCTCTTCCATCTGTGTCGCACCGTTATTAGTTAACAGGAGACAGTGACAGCGTTCTAGACAGATCGCAACAGAGCATTCCTTTACAAATTCAACTCACTAAATAATTCTATCACAAAAGCTGAACATACCCAACTGTATTTGTATGTCCAGTGTTCAAGGAGCTGCAGAAGGAATCCGAGTTCCAGAGGAAAGAATGGTTCAGAAAGCAAGGTATGAGAGGCTCAGTGGCATTCGCTGGCGTGAGACCTACATTTGTGTTATACGTCGTGTTTAAGGTGCTAAGGTCTTCATGACTGCATTGTTTGTCGCAGGTCCTCACTTTGTTGAGTACTTGGGGTACGAGGTGACCCCAGAATGCTGCGTCATTCTGAAATGCAAGGTGAGAGTCAATGACAGTTGTAGGGATGTTGGAGATAAAAGCCCTTTGAACATTTTATTTATTGTTCAGTAGCGTACATTCAGCAACGTAACCCGCTGCTCTATTGCTTTTCTTAAGGTTGGCAACATCAAGAAGGAGACTGTTGCACTGTGGTATAAAGACGGACGTGAGATCAAAGCGGACGAGCATCTCGGCTTCACAGAGGGAGTGCTGAAACTGGAGATTGCTCAGGTGAGGGGAACCTGTGTGAGCGTTGAAGTTGTGTTTGTACGTGTACCGTTTTGTATTGTAATTGTCACTGTGAATTCATTTGCATATATATCTGTAAAGTGCGGCATATTTGCAAATTTCTCTTTATGTCCATATTCTAAAAATACATGGGTTCTTCACATATCATGGGCTTCTCTCCCCTGACTGTTTGGCCCACAAGATGGTGGTGTAAGTGGAAGTAAAAAATGATCTCAAGGTTTTACATTTTACTCATTTCACTTGGGAATCCTAAAGTTTTTTTGTTCCTCACAACATTTCATGTTTCGCATTCAGTAACAACAATTAATTTCTTTTCACTTTAATTTCATTTGTCATATTAACAATGCCTAAAATGCCATATACTACACATAGTTCAATCAGTTCACCCCTGATTTTAGACACTGTCATCACTATCTGTAACTGTCTGTTGTAATTCTCTCTTTTCCATTCTGTTTCTCATAAGTCATTGTCATCGTGTATCGTCCCTAAATGTCTGTCAAAGTGGCGTAGTGTGACCTGACCTTCTACTGTAGCCTTCCAGGTGTAGCATATAAACATGTCACATATGTCCCATTTCAGCGTGGCGCAGACGTAGCAGACAAAGCCGATGACCTGATCTGGAGAAGACTTAAAGTCAGGATTAGTTATCTGTGGTCATCATAAATGACGTGCCAACAGTTATTTCTGGTTTTGCCGTTTGGCCTGAGAATGCGTTTATCTGTTTGTTTGTTTGCTTTTTTGCTTTTGTGTCCTATATACAGTACAGTATATATTCTATACTGTAGACCATGTGTGTCCTGCAGCACCCATTGTAGGGGAGAAAAGCTTGCCTTTTTAGTTGAATCCAAATCATATTCCTTTTCAAAATGGTGGTGAAGTTTGGTGTCGGTTGTGACTGATACTCTCTCTTCTAGATTTCCAAGAAGGACTCTGGTGTGTATGAGGTCGTTCTGAAGGATGACAGAGGAAAGGACACTTCCCAGTTGAATTTGACAGATCAAGGTAACCTTGCAGAGCCACATGCCAATAGATCTGATTACCTCAATAAATACAGCCAATCTATTACTGATGATGATGAAATGTATTTTTTTCAAGGTTTCAAAGACTTGATGAATGAAGTTTTCACTGTTATCGGTAAGAATACAAATTCTGTCCTGGAGGAAATTGCGAATGAGTCATAATTTTCTCTCTCATCCAAAGTAAATATTTTAATCACTTTATTGTGGTTTACTGCAGCCAATTCCTCTACACAACTGAAGATCACGAGCACAGATGAGGGCATCCGACTCTACACCTTTGTCAGCTACTATAACGATTTACTCCAAGTGACCTGGCAGTACAAGTGTGTTCTCCAACTATTTACTCCTATTTTTTATCTAAATAACCTTTATATAAGATTTAAAAAACTTTCTTAGGTAAAGTTGAAGTAACACTGCTTCTACTTGAGTAAAAATATTCCAATCTCGTTCCCTCTTTAGCGCTCACATACCGAGCAGCAGTGGTGGAATGTAAAGTACCTTTATTCAAGTACTGTACTTAAGTACAATTTAGAGGTACTTGTACTCTACTTGAGTATTTCCATTTCATGCTACTTTATACTTCTACTTCACTACATTTCAGGAAATATTATACTTTTTATTCCACTACATTTATTGGGCGGCTTTAGTTACTAGTTACTTTGCAGATTTAGATTATTAATACAAATACAAATTATAAAACAACAAATAGATTATGATATATTTTATAGGTTAAACTACCAGCAGTATATAAAGTAATTGAAATTAGCTCCACCTTTACCAGCTGCAACATTAAAGTGATGAACACACAATGCATCAATAATTATAGTCCAATAAAATGATATATATGATTCTGAAATGGGCCATTCTGTATTATGACGACTTTTGTTACTTTAAGTATATTTTGATGCTAATACTTTTGTATTTTGACTTAAGTAAGATTTTGAAATCGGGACTTGTAAAAAAGTATTTTTACACTGTGGTATTGCTACTTTTACTTAAGTCAAATCTCAATACTTCTTCCACCGCTGCCTAGCAGAAGCACACCAGGCATGTATGTACTGTAACATGTTTTCTGCTTACAAGTCACAGAGGTCTTTGTATTGGCTGTTTGACAGGGATTCAGCCATTGCTTTCTCTGACCGTATTAAGAGCGGCGTGGTGGGAGAGCAGCTGTGGCTGCAGATCACAGAACCCACAGCAAAAGATACGGGCAAATATGCCATTGAGTTCCACAATGGAAAAGGAGGTCTGCGGAGGACTGTTGAGTTGGCCGGCCAAGGTGAGCTAGGCAACAAATCTGAAACTGAAAATGACTGCATACCTTTGACTGTACAGTTATATACAGTATATTTTTACCTCTTTATACTCTGGGACCCAGTGCAATATTCTTTAGATCTGTATATGTTTATGTCTGTATATGTAGAGAAAATAAACCTATTTTTTATACACTACAGTACTTATATTTACTTACTTACATTACTTTACATTTTTACACATTATATGACTTTTTATAACCTTGTGTTGTTTTAGGTTGAATGTGACCTGCGGGAGACTTCCTTGTACAGTATGTGCAAACAAATACAATTAATTGTGATTTTGAATCATACAATTGTTTTTTGCTTTGCAGCATTTGACGATGCTTTTGCAGAATTCCAGAGACTCAAGTAAGTTACTCATTACTGAATGACTTTTACACTTAAAAGATAGCTTTCATATTATGGCAGATGTTAACCACAACCAGCATGCATACAAACACAGTCACATGCAAATATGCCAAAGTGGTCCACATCAGTTCTTATCTCAGCCTTGTATTGTTCCAAACAGACATTTTCTCTGTCTCTCTGTAACTCTTTTAATGATGAAGTATATGAAGACCTTTACTCTCTCTTCTAATTTGTTGTTCCCTCTTTTCCCTTATCAGAGCTGCTGCTATTGCTGAGAGAAGTAAGTAAGAATGTGTTTACCGTACTTCCTCTTTCAGTGGCTCAATTCTTTGTGTTTGCCACAGGTCTTAATTATGTTCTGTCTCTGACTGGGGGAGCTACTGAATCAACAGGAATATACAGGAAGACCTGTACTTTATATACTGTTTACATTATAATAAATTATTGCCTCGTCTCAGTCGAAAAACTCTTTATCATCTTCAACTAGTCCAGAATGCAGCAGCCAATTGAATTTAAGATTTTATTGATTGCTTTTAAATCAATAAATGGCATAGCCCAGCTGATCTAATATAGCTTTTATCTCACTATGTACAAAAACGTAGTTGTAGATCGATCTACCGACAAAGCTCTCTTGACTGCTCCCATTTAGAATCAGGGCCCCTAAACTGCTAACATCATCATTTTGCATTGTATTCATTTGTTTGTAGTCCAATATGGTCATTATCTTTGCTATGTAAATAAAATGTACTATTTATGATCATTATTAAAGTTCCTGCTGCTTCTTTCAGACCGTGCCCGAGTAGCAGGAGGCCTGCCTGATGTGGTCACCATACAGGAGGGCAAGGTAAGTTGTTTTAGCTGATTGCAGTATTATGTGGCTTAGTATGGACATGGGCCTCAGGCAATGTAATAATAGTTATGAGGCTGGTAATAGAGACCATCCTGTTGTCCATCAATAGCCATGTGTCCTGTTCAAGTGTCCTTGAGCATAAGAGCATTGGCTAAATGCCTGAATGTAATTGTAGTTACTGTATGGTTATTTTGGGTGTGTGTCACGTGTTTTCCTTTCTTCAGGCTCTCAATCTCACCTGCAACATTTCGGGTGATCCTGTGCCAGAGGTCACCTGGCTGAAGAACGACAGGGAGATGGTGTCAGATGACCACTACATTCTGAAGTTTGAGTCGGGCAAGTTTGCAAGCTTCACCATCACCACTGTGCAATCGTCAGACTCTGGCAAGTACAGCATCCTGGTGAAGAATAAGTACGGCACAGAGAGCGGGGACTTCACCGTAAGTGTCTTCAACCCCCACGAAGAGGGCAGCAAGAAAAAATAAGAGGTCCAAATCTTGACGTAAATATGTATAAAAAAAACAACAACATTGGAAGCAAAAAAGGGAAAAAAGTCTTGAGGATTTGTTAGATGTTTTGTGTAGAATATACACTGATTCTAGAGGTGCAGTACAATTCAAATCCTAACGTGATTACGAAAAATCCAAAGTGTGTTTAAGAGTTGTAACTTTGAAACATAAAAGAAAATCCATGTACACCATCAGTCCAAAAATATCTAATCAAATCCACTGTTATCTGAAAGAAATGAGCTATTTATGACAGTATGCCCACCCAAAAATATTTATTGTAGCAATCGTAGTTGAGATTCAAATGGGGCATGCAGAGAGGCAAATGTTTGTACTCATTGTATTGCAGAAGAACTGATATGTTGACTGCTCAAAGCAAGTGTAAGGTGCAGTAGGACGCTGTAGGTTATGCTGTTATGATAGAGAATCTAAGTCAAGGGAGAGAGATGGTGAACTATGTGTAACGTGCCATTTGAATGGATTCTACTTACTGTTTATTGTTTGTTATATTTTATTCACAGTCACTTTGAATGTAGTGATTGTGATGTCACCGTCACTGTCTTTGTGCCTCTGCCTGTAGTGAATGTGTCACCCCACTCCCACTGTCATTTAGTCATTATTATCGATGTTGGTCCCCATCACTGTTATTTACCATGGTTTATGCCATCCCCTTCACGGTCATTCATTAATGAAATGCTGTCACCTTCACTGTCATTTTATGTATTTATTTTGACATCACTGTCAATACAAGTCAATAGTGATTATTGCATCAGTTCATTTGCCCCGTTTCTTGATAAGACTAATAAAAAGAGCATGTACTCCCCCACTTCCTCCTCTTGAGTTGTTTCACTTTGTTTTGAACCCTCTACCCTGTACCCTTCACATTCACTCCTTTACTATTCCCTTTCTCGTTTCAGTTGCCTCTTCCCTTTTTCACTCCCAGTCACGTGTATGATTTCTGTAGACTGGACTGGCCGAAGATCAAACATCAGCATGGAGACGTCTCCCCTCTACTGTAGTCAAACCCTGATCCAAATATTATCTTTATTACTGTTACTGTTACTGAAGGTGTGCTAGATTGACGATGCTCTGGAAAAAAAGAAACCAAACCCAGATGAACCCTCTCTTATCACACTCTGCAAACAAAGCAAACAGAATCTAGCTCACCTGAATGTAATTGAGAAAAACAGTATTCAATGGTACTATCATACACCCCAAACGTACACTTGATTTATATCTTCCAGGCATTTCCTGTAAGCTTTACTCATTCATCACATCAGTGTATAGAAGGTAGTCAGGCATCATTGGCAGCTTCCTCATCAACAAAACCACATGCGTAGTATAACATCTGATAATGGAGTATCTTTGTGTGTATCATTATTTTCACATGGAAACTATAACGCACTGCTTTATACAAAACATCTTAGTGAGGAACTGAAAACTGCTTATTCATGATTTTAAAGTGAGACCCTACTTCCGCAGGCAGTGGTTATGTTTGTGAACGCGTGGGTGAGCAAGTCTGGGTCTCTATTGAGATTCATTGACCGAAAAATATGGATGGAATAGACCAAGAATGTGGTCATAATAGCATTAAAGCAAACAAAGAGTTAAGTCAGCAGAGTATAACAACATCATCTCATCACATAACTCCTGGCATGGAGGCCAGGATGTGGGTTTCACAGCACAAGCTCACAGCTCTGGTACAATCTCACAGCCAGAGTTATTATATATGTGGCACGTTGCCAGGGCTAAGGTTGCAATAAGGAATTTGAGGCACAATTCAGCAGTATCACATTTCCATGTGAAACATACAGCATTACAGTAGGAGATGTCCTTCCCTGTGGCTCAAATAGAAACATAACAGATCAAATATTAACGTTTCTATTGATGGACACAAATTAGGTAGGTTACCAAATGAATGAATTGTATTTCTAAAGCACATTATGAAAGTTTTGATTGCTCGTTGGTAACTTTTTGCACTACTTGCTCGACAGTCTATGGTCTGTGTGACTGGATTAAACAACATATAGGGCGTCCTCAGCTTGAACCACTCTTCATTTGACAATCACAGGTCTAAAAACAGTTGAAGACTCTTGATCTATGGCTCTGATTGTAATAAGGAATCACAAGAGATCTCCTTCCATCATCTGAAACATTATATGTAAGGTTATAGCGTAGATACTGTATGATACAGACACAGTTTTGAAATGAGATGGGTTACAAATGGGATCCAAATCCATAAATTACAATTACAAGTTTTCATTGTTCATTGTCAAGTGTATCTGGATTATCAGTGGTAGGGCTGATACCATTGAACTCCCTGGGTAAGTACTTTCTCGGACTGGAAGTGTGATGGTTGATTCTGGTTTTAGAGCAAGGCATTATATGATCGTGTCTAACTTGGAGTTGTCTCTTCACAGCTGCATGTTACAGTGGGCAGATGTGACTTGGGAGGGACTTCCTATTTGACTGATGCAGATGGAAATGTAGTCTTTGGCCCAAACACCCCACAGGAAAAGCAGAAAACCACAGTCACCGGAAAGAAAATGCAGAAGCGAAAGGGTGAGAAGACATCAAATTAGTGAGTGTGTGTGTGTGTGTGTGTGTGTGTGTGTGTGTGTGTGTGACACGTCAAAGCCAGTAATACAATGTTGTATCATGCCTATGATGAACTGTTACAGATCCATTATGAAATAGGTATGTTGAAATCTCTATCATTCGGTTTCATCTTAGACTCTGTGATTCTGAAGATTCCTCCCATGGAAAAGGTGGAGGACAGTAAGGAGAATGGGAGTGAGAAGAAAGTAGAAAAGAAGGACGAGAAGATAAAAGTGGATGATGCAGCTGCGCCCAAAGTTTCAGAAAACCAAGAGGACGGCAATGCTGCTGACAGCCAGGAGATCCCTGAGCAGCCTGCAGACACAGAGGAGCAGCTCCAACCCGACGTCGAGTTGCCACCTGAGTCACAGCCAGGGAACACAGACTAAACTTGGCCTGGCATCAAGAGAGAGAGAGAGAGAGAGAGAGAGAGAG